>JASDQU010736636.1:79140-105879 GCA_032191745.1 Picea mariana | reverse complement strand
CACTTCATTCATTGTTGTGTCCCATTCTAGATGGCCAGAAGCTTCTACAAATTTGTCTAGATCATGAGTCTATGAAACATGAGCCAAAATAGAGGAGGCTCACTAGAATTGTGAATGTGTCCAATGCTAATATGAAGGATCATCAATAAGATCACCAGTTGCTTCTCATGTTGAATAGACCCATCTGGAAAGCAATGGTGCTAGTGCAGGTTCATTTTCAATAGGACTCATATGGAGGAAAGTGAACAAGCATACATGGATTTACATCCTCACTATCATCATCTAAAGAAGAAACTAGATTAGGAATAGAAGATGACACAAACATTGAAGATGGCTCACAGGCCAAAGATGGCACAAACATTGAATCAAGCTTGTAGGCCAAGAGATTTTCATCAAATTTAACATCTCTTCTAATAATTATTTCATTGGAATGAGGTTGAAGAAGTCAATAACCTTTGAAATCTTTAGAATATCCAACAAAAATAAACTTCTCACTTTTAGGTTGTAATGATTTCATTTTTTCATCGGGAATGTGAGTCCATGCTACACTACCAAATACAAGGAAGTGGCTTACATTTGGTTTAATTTTAGTCCACTCTTCTTCTAGTCTTATGTTTTTTTTAAATGTTTGGGAGTGTGATTTACTATATAGTTGGCACAATTGATGGTTTCTTCCCAATAATCTCAAATTGAAATATCAAAAGTATCTCTCTATTGTTGCTAGCTCAAAGAAGAAAATAAATATTGCAAAGATAAAAAACAAATCTCATGAGATTCATAGTGAAATTGGGCAATGGACTAAACCTATAACACCTTGGCATGAGAGACTGAAAATTTTGTTGAAATGAATAATAGAGGATGAACACCACTTTCCCATGGAATGCCCAACCTACATAGACATCTTATCTTATTTTCATAACATTAGTAATAACACCAAATTCCATAACGTGTTAATCCATAAGAATCAAAGAGATCTTAGAAAGTTTATTCCAAATTATTTGATCATAGAAACAACTTGATATATCAAAGTAATTAATTTTATTTGGTAGGTACAATGTACCAAATTTGGTCTTAGTGGACAATAATCTTCATCAACATCAATAAAATATTATCTATTAATTAATTTAAGATACGATATGAATCTAATGATATACCCCTCTAATAATTATCCAACAAAATTCAATTGTACTCACCAACACTTAGAACCGACACCAATTACTTCCCTTCATAGGCTTAACAACAAAATATTTTTATTTTATTTTGTACCATACTCATCCATGCTTCCCTAGGGTCCTGAGAAGGCATGATTAGGCATTCCAATTCCACTTTAACTTGACCTGACAGCTCAAGCTATAGATCCTAGGATTTCTGAGCTAGTTCATATTCCTATGCTTGGGCCCCCCAACGCACCCTTGGTTGAGCACTAAACTGGGGGAAATCTAGCCAGTCACACATATATGAAGCCTTTGATGGTGAGGGCTCCACTAGTGGAGGGGATTCAAGTGAGCTAGTTTCCACCACTAATGAATTAGAAACATATTGAAAAGGTTGCAGCTCTACGAAAGACTCTTTATTGATTAGTTGGTTCTCATCCTTTACACCATCCCACCATGCAAGTTTATGTTGGGATTTTTTTGAATGTTTTCTCTTGGGAGCTTTGGGGTGATGATTTTTTGTATGCCATGTTTCATAACAAGATCTACATCAAAATAATACCTGCTCATAATACAATTCTGGGTCCAAGAATAGTCTTTTTCTATCAAGTTTATTTATGTTGAGAACCCCTTGTTGAAATCCATATCCACGCAAATGTAGGCATATGTCGAGATACGGTAATGCACAACTCCTCACTATAAAAATGAAACTTTCCAAGGGTATTACCAATGGAATAGAGCAAATCATAACCCCAAAAATCAAGGAGAAATTTGAAATCCTTATTCAAACTAGCGTCATGAAGAAAGACTCTATCATTAGGTCAAAGAAAGGAGTCCAAGTTTTCATGAACAATTCATAGTTTCCCTAGAATTGGGGTCTCAAGTTTAAGATCCAATCTTTATTAGCTGCTAAATCAAACTTCACAATGAATAAGTGTTTACCAAAAGAGTAAATAAATGTGTCTTCTTGGATTTTTGGCTTCTAGGTACAAGAGAACCACTAATGTAGATCCACAAGCCAAGGAAAAAGGCCATTAAAATGACACACAGTGATCCGAATTATTTTCGGCATGAAATGAGAGCGGAGATATAATAAAGCAATGTACATAGATATCTCGAATATCCAATAATATAACAGAAATGTATCATAGATGCAATCATAAACACAGAGATACAATAATACACAATTTTCTATTAATAGGCGAAAATGTACAATGACTATAAAAATACAGAGTGAAAGACTCACTAGAATGGTGGCAGCTTATCTTTGAGAAGAGATGTGACGGCTAATTGCATTCGCAAGAAGATGAAATTAAAATGAGGCTCCAAAAGCCTTTTTATCATAAAGAAAATCCAAAACCCTAACCCCGGAAGATGAAAAGCCAACAGTTTTGTGGACCCCTTTTTGGGTAGTTTGGTGTATCAACTTCCCAGGGACGTAACTTTGGCATATGATCTTTGTTTGGGGCGCATGATAGCTCGTTGGAAAGATATCGTCGAGAAGATTCATTTAGGGGGATCAATTAGAGACTTTGGCTATCATTGAGAAGCTCGATCCCAAAAAACCTTCATTTAGTCCCTCAAAATGGCCCTGGAAGTTAAAAGCTGCTAAAAATAGTAAATTACCAAAATTGACAGAAAATTGTTTTGAGCCAATTGGAAAAGGTGGGTGGCCACCAATATCCACCTGGATCAATCCTCCCTCCTTAGGAAGCAATGGTATCGATTGCATTGAGTGCCTAGGTGAGAGAGCAAAGCGTTTGTTGAATATGCATCTTAATGAGTTGTTTGCCTTGTTGAAGAAGTTGCGTTGCTTAGCTTGTTGAAGGTTGTCACAAACCTATGGCTAGAAGGGTGGGACCTTTTTAACCAGTCTCGCTACATGAGATGCATGTGTGCAAAAGGAATCTTTACACTTTGTTGCAATCTTTTCGACGTGCTTTTGTTGGATAGAAGGTGCTTGGGCCGAGGATGTAGTGGTTGCAGTATCCTTCTGTCCACCTTTTGAACAGATTGTGAAGAAGCTTAATTTTGTAGTATGAGATACTACCTTGCGGCATTGTTTAGGTGGAATAGTAGTCGGAACTAACTCTGGTATTCTGTAGATATGACCCCCCAGAGAAACAATGACACTGTGAGGTCGAGACTCATAAACAACATGGCGCTTCCACATATATGGTTGGCCCAAGAGAACATCACAAACATCCAGTGGGGCAACATCACATAATACCTCATCCTTTAAGGGTTGGATGTCATATGAAAATCGGCATTGTTGGCTGACATGGAGATCTCGTCCCTGGCGAATCCACCCGATGTTGTATGGTTGTGGGTGTGGTGTTGTCGACAATCCCAACTGTTTGATGACCTCTGTTGAGATGAGGTTCTTCTAGCTTCCACTATCAACAATAAAATGAAACAGGGTCCCCTTCACCCACATCTATGAATGAAAACGTTCTCCCCCTCTTCAGGATCCGTTGGTTCTTCTAGTTGAATTTTTGCGGTCATGACAATAGCAGTGGGGTCTACGTCGATGATCTATCTTTTACCAGTATTTTCATAATCATATTCTGAATCAGGGTTCGGCTCCTTGTCTTTGATATCGGCCACCAATGACTATTTTGAGCGACATTCCTCGGTGTTGTTCCAGAGGCTTTTGTGGAAATCTCACCATTTTTCGGTGTCCTTCTTTGTCTTCCCGTGACCCTTCTTTTCATGTGGCTTGGACTGGTTTTGGGGAGACTGTTTATTAGGATCGTCTTTATCATACTTTGGTTGTTGCATATTTGCAGACCCAAACTCTTGTTTCTTCTGGTGCTTAAATTTTTGCTCGATTTTAACAACATATCGATAAGCAGCAAAGAGTGATGAGATGTCCAGAAAATCCATTTCAGTTTTGATGTATCTGTGTAGAGCCCCATGGTATTTCAAAACCAAATGTCGTTCGAAGTCTTTGATACCCAGCTTGGTGTGCAAGGTATGGAAGGTATTGGTGAACTCTGGAACTGTTTGGCCCCTCTCTTGTTGCAATGTGGTCCATCTCATGTAATGGTCCTCGTAGTTGCCAACAGGGAAATATTGTTCCTTTACCGCATCCACAAAAAAATCCCAAGTGGGCTAGGCCCCATATATTCCAGACTCCTTTGTGGAAATTTTATCCCAGTACGTTTCCCACCAATTTTTGACATGAGGGAGAGCCTTAAGGAATGTGAAGGTGATCTTTTCCCTGTTAGAGAAATTACCCTCTATCAGATTTAACCATTTTTCTAGGGCATCTGCATCTATTTGTCCTTCAAATATGGGAATATCATAATTAACTTGTATCTTGAAAGGCGAGGTGCATCCAAAGTGGCCGCTTGATGAAGATGTGCATGTTGTTATCGGCAGGCGTTGAAGGATGTGGGAAAAATTCTCCATCATTTCGTCCCTCTGTCGCGTGAGAGCTTTCTCAAGCAACAGATTAATAGAATCGTCTGCTATGTTGTTTTTCTTTTCTTCCGCCATGGAGGTTTTCTTGGGCGTGCGAGAGCGATTGTCTTCAAGAGAGACAATATCAAGACCCAACTTGCTATACTCAGACCTCATCGGGGACATGCATCGAAAAACAATCAAGAGCGGCCTGCTCTGATACCACTGATCCGGATTATTTTCGGCACAAAATGAGAGCGGAGATATAATAAAGCAATGTACAAAGATATCTTGGATATCCAATAATAGAACAGAAATGTATCAGAGATGAAACCATAATCACAGAGATACAGTAATACACAATTATTAATAAGTGAAAATGTACAAAGACTGTAAAAATACAGAGTGAAAGACTCGCTAGAATGGTGGCAGCTTATCTCTGAGAAGAGATGTCACGGCTACTCGCATTCGCAAGAAGATTATTTTACAATGAGGCTCCAAAGGCCTTTTAATAATAAATAAAATCCAAAACCCTAACCCCGGAAGATGAAAATCCAACAGTTTTGTGGACCCTGTTTTGGGTAGTTTGGTGTATCAACTTCCCGGGGGCGTAACTTTGGCATACGATCTTTGTTTTGGGTGCACGATAGCTCATTGGAAAGGTATCATTGAGGGGATTCATTTAGGGGGATCAATAAAATCCCTTAACTATCATTGATAAGATTTATCCAAAAAAACCTTCATTTAGGCCCTCAAAATGGCCCGGGAAGTTAAAAACTGGTAAAAATAGTAAATTACCAAAATTGCCAGAAAACTGTTTTGAGCCAATTGGAAAAGTTGGATGGCCACTTATATCCACCTGGATCACACAAGACAATTAGATTTGTAAAATCTCACTTGCTCAATTGCATCCTTGACTATTGAACAAGGTTGGAGCCTCTTGCACCATGAATCAATTCAAGGATAGTGATCCCCCATCATTACCATTCTTTACCACATTATTGAAGGAAACCCTTTTTACACCAAGGGAAGGAGCCACGGAGCCATAAGGAGGAGTCACATCAACCACGAGGGGATAGAACGAAGGAGAGGACCCGTGGGGAAAACTTGCACAAGAAGAATGAAGATTTACTGCTATTAGAGAAGCAAAACTCAAAGACACTAGTTTAGTGGTCAAAGAAATCACAAGGAGACATGAGGAAGCTAGATAAAGGATCTAAAGAGGGGTAGAAACACCCATGATGCAAGAGCATACTTGGCCCTAAGAAATCCACATCAATCAAAAACATTTTCATTTCAAGTTAGTAAATTGTAAGGTGAAATAAGTGTTAGTAAATTGTAAGGTGAAATAAGTGTTGCAAGTCCCATTGTTGTAACACCAGTGTTGTAACACTCGTTTCCGCAACACATGTGTTGTAAATCATGTTGTTGCAACACCCATGCTGTGAATCATGTTGTTGAAACACCCGTTATGTAACACTCACTTTGTAAATCACATTGTAACACCAGCGCTACAACACTCGTTGTCGCAACACCAAGTGTGGTGAAAGCTCATTAAAGTGTTGTGAGTTATGTGTATCTTGACTCCATGTCTCTTCTCAGAATCCTGTGACAATTAGTGGGCCAATTGCATGATGAAAGGAAAATTGCTTGAAATGATTTGAGGAATTCAATCATCACAATTGTCTAGCTCCCAACGCACATTTGGAAAATGGTTGATAATTTGGATCGTTGTAACTACACAGCTTCCAACGCATCTTGGTTGGGAGAACGAGAAATGGTTGGGAAGGAAGTGGAACAGTCGGGAAAAAAAATGGTTTGGCTGCCAAGAAACGGAGGAAGAAAAAGGAAAATGGGAAAAGGGTTCAGAGTTTGGTCAACACCGAAGGAGAGAGAGAGAGGAGAGAGGGAACACAAAAGGGATGTCTACATGAGAAATAGAGCAAAGGAAGGTACGTTGGTTTTGGGTTCACAGCGTGAAGCAATGAACACACACCTAGTCATTAGAATAAGAATGAGAATTGTGCCATATTTTTTTGGTAATGTAAAGAAGTTGTAGAAGACAAATTTTGTGTTGCTAATAAAGAATCTTGAGTCCCTTTTTTAATGGTGTTGTCTATGATTTCCATTTTCCTGCGACTATAATTTCCTCTTGGCATTCTTTAAGTTGTTAAATTTATGTTAACATGGTTAGTTGTTAGTTGTGCACTACGTGGGCAGAAACCCAGTTTTGTAGTTGATTGAGTACATGATCAAGGGTGACTTCATCAACCCATAAGGCTAGATAGAGGTGTGTCGACGGTCAAACTAGGGTCAAACCCTTTCCATGGTCGACCTCTTGCCACTACGCATGAGGAGAGAATCAACAAAGCCATAAATTTAGTGCAGATATCCATGTATTTCAATCTAGGTGGTACTTTGGGTTGTAAAGTGGCACTTTTATTTACAACCAATAAATGTCATAGGAGATGTCCATAATTACACCAAGAAAATTTTTGAAGATCTTATATTTTTCCCTAATATAAAGTTATACTTTTAATAAAATATATTAAATATAATATCTATTAAAAGTGTTTTATAGTAGTTTTATATTTATATAATATAATAGCAACTATGTTAATGCTAATATTCTATAACTTTGACGTATACAATATCATATTGCAATATAGTATATGAGTATGTCCTATTTGGTATTTATATTGACAAGTTAGATGCATGCCTGGAACAAGCGGGTTGTGATGGCACTACTTTAGATGGGATACTCATCATCATTCTTCTTTATGATCATGATATTTCTCTTTTTACAAGGTGCCTCTCTTATCTTGACAAGCATCTAAGACTCCTCAAATATTTATGTTCTAGCTTTAGCATGTCAGTATACACAGATGTGACAAAGGTTACAATCATCAAATCCAAGAACACTAGTTATTCTAATTTTGTATATGACAATAACAACTTAGAGGAAGTTAATTCATATAAGTATCTTAGAGTTTACCTTCATCGCATGCTCAGATTTAACTATAGTGTTGATAAAAGGATTAATGGAAGATGGAAATATTATTCTAGTCTTAAGAAAAATTATGAAGAAGTAATTTTTGGCTCCAATGATCGAAAGAAATCCCTCTTTGACACACTTGTTACTCCAGATATATGAATGTGAAGTTTTGGGTTGTAGCATTTCTAGAGAAACTTGCAGGAAAATCTAGCAATTCTGAAAGCATTTTATAAATGTATAATCTTAAAATTTAAATCAATTTACCTTATCAAATACTTCTCTTAGAGATTACACTTCCATCCATTGAAAGCAAGGCTATGATTACGTACCCAATGTACAAGACCAACATAATTAACAAGAAGGATAAGTGGTATTATTTCAAATTATAGTAAAATTCACCTAAGAATTAAGAGAGGGTAGCTTAAAGATGTTAACTCTTGGTTTTAAACCAATGGAGAATATATGGGGGAAACAACTCTACAAAATATTGATGTCATTAAAAGAACTATCACAACTAAAATTAAAAAGAGAAATTGTGATGGAACAAAGAAATGGAAAATAAGAGAAAGTTATAGTATATAAAGAGATCATTAACCCTAACTTATAAGAATAAAGGTATCTTTCTACTACAACTAACTTAAAGAAAAATTATAATTGCTAAAATAAGAATGAACTCTCATGACCTTCGTAGTGAAACCGAGTGTTAGACAAAACCTAAAACACCATGGGAAGAAAGAATATGTAATCTTTGTGATACTACAAAAATTGAGTATGAAAAACACTTTCCTTTGGAATTTCCCCTCTATGCACACATTAGATCTCAATTTCACTTTAGAAATAATGACCACCTGTGAACATTGGGCAGAAAGAAAGAGAATCATATTATGGACATGTTGAGAGTTTGTGTGGCTATTAATGAACTTTACGAGACTTCTTTCTCTAGGATTCTTGTACAATAACAACAAACACACAACCAAAATGTATGACTTCATTCAAAAATATTTAGGACCATCAATTTAGATACAAATACAAAACCAAAATGTATGACTTCGTTGAAAAATATTTAGGACCGTCAATCATGTAGATGATTTCAAATTGCAAAATCTACAACAAGACACAAGGAACAACAAAGAGATAAAATACAAGAATTCAACTAATCAAAAACCAATGAAAAATATAATCTCATATAATGATCCAATAAGCCTTAAAAAGAATAGGTGATTAATTAAATGTATTAGTGTTGTTAAGGGCATTAAGTTCTCATGGTGGATACATTATAACCAAAGTTCAAGGAAACAAAAACAACTTAAATATGGATGCAAAAGAAAATAATATACCATTTAAAATAATGAGCAAAGGTTTTATTAAAGGAAAAAAATGCCAGTTTAATCTTAGAATGCACCCCTCGCACGTCATTAACCTCCAAGAGAAGCCCCATTAACCACCGGCCCCAAATAAGTTGCTTGGTATGATGACCATATCATTAGCACTTTAAGAGTTTTACACATCTAGTTGCAACTTCGCCAGGGGTGTATTAAAAAGTAGGAACTCACTACATATACTCTCTTACTCATTCAATTTCATTATTATTTTCATTCATATCTTCATGAAATTTCATTATTATTTTCAAGCATATCTTCATATAAGGACATATATGCCCACCACTTTGGGTCTTTGGGTGTCCTTGAGGAGAGAAACCTTCGACAATATTGTGCTATGGATGTGGCCATATTGTTGGGCTTTGATTGTGTGCTTATGGAAAAAATGAAGAATAGGGGAGCCCTCATTTTTCAGTGATGATGACTTCGTCTTTTATTGAATGTAGGAGCAATTAATTAGCATTGTATGTGAGGGAGATGGCCTCATTTATTAAAGTATATTGGCAAGGATTAAATTGATCATTCCCAACTAATGTGCACTTATGTAATTATTAATTTTAGTTTTAAGACTACTTCGAAATTACATTTAAGCATACTATGGGATGATTGTATCCAGGAGAAAACTCAGATGGAGTCATAGGGAAGTGAAAATGACCATGCCCTATTGTTCAAACCAAGAAGGCAAAAAGTAAAGGACCCAACAAGGGTAAGGGAAAGATTGAGGATTCAATCTAACATACAGGGAAAAAGGACTTGAGTAAAATCAAGTGCTTCATATTCCATAAGCAAGTGCATTATGCATTATACTATCAAGACAAGAAGAAAGGTAAAGGGAAGTAGCAGCAGAATCAAGTAACAGCCTCAGCTAAAACTCAAATGAGTGAGTTTTCCTCCAAGTTCGAGAACGATATGGTATCTTACCTTTCTACCAATACAATTATGAGGAACACTTGGTATGTGGACAGTGAAGCATCTAGGCATGTGACATCAACCTAGGATTTTCACGTCTAACAGAGCAAGACTCGGGAGTTCTGGTTGAACTTGGTGATGATGCCAAGTACCCAGTAGCAGGAGTTGGTGTCATTCCCTTCCGACTCCAGTGAAATAACTCTTTAGACTTTGACAATACTTTGTTTGTTCCAAGCTTCAAGAAAAACTTGCTTTCAATTTTAGTCAGGGATAAGGGTTATGCAGTAGAGTTCAAGAACCAGTAGGTTCTTATTGGGACAAAGGAATCTAGCCTAAAAGCAGCACATGTGATCGGGGTTAGGGAAGGGAATTTATACAGGTTGCAAGGTGAATATGTTTGAGCCCTAGTTCATGGCATGGAGAACTTGTGTGAGTTGTGGCACAAGAGGATGGGATACCTGCATCACAAGGTGTTTCCTCTTCTGAGGGAGATAGACACAAGTATGTAGAGTGTATGTAGAGGGTGCATGCTTGGAAAGCATGCCAAGGTTTCTCTCCTAAGCAATGAGAATAGGCCACAGGGGGGCCTAGATCTGGTGCATTTGGTTGTTTGTGGACCAATGTCAATAGCATCAATCATAGGAAGCATGTACTATGTTTCCTCCATTGATGACTTCTCTCGCAAAATTTGAATCTACTTCCTAAAGACCAAGGATGATGTCTTTAGCAATTTTCAAGAGTTCAAAGCTCTTGTTGAGAACCAGACAAGGAAGAAGATCAAGGTTTTGAGATCATACGATGGGGGTGAGTATACATCTAAGGAGTTCAAGGGTTTCTGCAAAGAGGTAGGGATCAACAGGGAGTTGATTATTCTGTACAACCCAGGGAATAATGGAGTTGCAGAGCGGAAGAATTGAACCATCATAGGGTTTGTTAAGGCCATGATTCATGAACAAGACTTACCGATGTTTCTTTGGGCGGAAGCATGCAACACAATGGTCTACATCCATAACAAGTGTCCGCACAGAATCTTGGAGGACAAGACACCATAGGAAGCATTCACTGGTGTGAAACCAAAGGTGAATCATTTTCTCATTTTTGGTTGTCCAGTTTATATTCATGTACCTGTGGAGAAGCTGACCAAGTTGGAGTCGTCCAACTGTTTGTGGGTTACAATGAAACTACAAATGCCTATAGGGTCTTCATCTCATATCAAAGGAAGACAGTCGTAAGAAAGGATGTAAATTTTGAGGAGGACTTTGCTTCCAGGAAGTCTCATGAGCCTATTCTAGTGAAAAAGGATGAGGAGCAAGAAGATCTAAAGGCTAAGCCTAGGTCACTCGCAGCTTCTAGTTTAGGGAAGCAACCTTCAGGTGAGGTGGAGGAGTCATTGGATCCTTCCAATCCTGTCAAGAAACCTCAATGGTTCACTTAGACATTGAGGGATGCTTAGGATTACAATGAGGCTCCTAGGAGCACATTCAGGAAGATCAGACCTCCGAAGAAGTTTTCGAACTACATGGCATTGATGAGAAACATCATAGATTTTTAGCCTTCCAGTTATCAGGAAGTAGCAGACCAACAAGTATGGCAAGATTCCATGGTGGAGGAATACACCTTCATCATGAAGAATGATGTATGTGACATTGTGCCAAGATCAGAAGGGAAGGAAGTGGTGAGTTATAGGTGGCTCTACAAGATCAACCATGTTGCAGACGATAGCATCGAGAAGTACAAAGTGAGGTTTGTGGCAAGAGGGTTTTCCTAGAAGGAGGGAGTGGAATACGAGGAGACTTCCGCTCCAGTTTCCAAGTACACTTCTATTAGAGTAGTGATGTCCTTGGTCTCCATTATAGGATGGAGGATACATCAAATGGATGTAAAGACAGCTTTCCTCAATGGGATAATTGAGGAAAAAGTGTACATAGAGCACCCTCAGGGTTGTAAGATCAATGGGAAGGAGTCTCATGTTTGTAGGATGAAAAAGGCCTTGTATGGACTCAAGAAGGGACAAAGGGCATGGTATTGTAGGATCGATGGATACTTACAGAGTATAGGCTTGACCAAAAGTGAAGCAGATCCCAACTTATATTTCATATGTGTTGGGGTTGACATGCTCATTTTGGTGTTGTATGTAGATGACTTGTTCCTTATAGGATCAAAGAAGTTCATTGTAGGGTACAAGGAAGATATGGCAGTTGAGTTCGAGATGAAGGATATCGGCATGATGCATTACTTCTTGGGGTTGGAGGTTTGGCAGAGACAAAGGAAGATTTTCCTTGGGCGGGGTAAGTATGCAGTCGATATCCTGAAGAGATTATGAATGGAGGACTGCAGACCTATGGCCATGCCTATGATCACTAATTTGAAGAAGATCACTACTTCAGATTTTAGGTATGGTGGATCCCACATTGTACATGCAGTTGATAGGTTCCTTGATGTATCTAGTCAACACTATGCCAGATATATGTTTTTTTGTTGATGTTTTTGGTAGTTGCGGGAGGTATTCACCTCCGAGGTAACCTTTCTTATAGAAGAAGATTCCAAGACATCAAAGGAAAACCATTGAAAGAATTAAAGAAGCCCCGGAAAATATATATTGCTCCAGAAATCAAGTTGGTCTGCCAGAAAAAAATAAAGTAAATATATTTTCCAGAAAGGACAAGGCGGCCCCACTGGAAAAGTTCATTCGTCAAATTAGTATAAATAAGGGTGGCGCACTTCTCATTTGACACACTCTCACATATCATAGCACAAGATTGGAAGAGATTTGCAGCTGCAACTGCTAAAGGAAGGAAGGTGTAAGTCTAGTTGGGGTATATCTCTCAGTATTGGTGGTGCGCTAAAGGTGGACTAGTGCTCTAACACACTGGCTAGGGTTTACATTGTTGAGTTCTCTCCATGTTGAGATAAGTATTGTTGAATTCTTTCTTATTTCTTTTCTCTAGTGAATAGAGCTTGTTCTTGGTTATTTTGTCTTTGGCATGGATCTTCTCTATAAGAAAAGGTGTTGGGTTTTCTCCCCTTATGTAGAAGGGTTTCCCAGGATAACTACTATGCTCTGCTCGGGGGTGGCACTTGAGGATGCCTATGGTTGGGTGGCAATGAAAGAGCAATGCCTATAGAGAAACAGACCCATTTTTTTGTAATTTGTGCTTGGTTAAATCTTCTTGAGATCTTGGTTATTTACTGCAGTTGTGAACTAGTCTAGTATTCAAAAATTCAACATGGTATCAAAGCAGGTTTCCTTCAGAACAGTATAATTGTTGGAAGGAAGATCGTGAAATTTACCACATGGTTGCAGTTGTAGTTGCACTACTAGTTGCTTCATGCCAGTTGTAGGTGCAGTCACCAATTGTAGTTGTCAGTTGCCAGTTGTAGTTGTCAGCTACTAGTTGTCAGTTGCACAAGTCTTGAGACTATAAGACAAATTGGATGGTGCTACAATTTTAGAGGTATGCACTTGTATATATATATATATATATATATATCAGGAGGGTGTTTGCAGGAGAAGGGACTTTTGTCCAAGAAGCAACTTAGATCCAGAGGGATCTCAGATCCAGTGCGTTCAGAGGAACAACACACCCTCCAGGTTTGATTGTTTTGATATGCCTCTAGCAGTTATGGCACCATTGCGATCTTATGTTTTTTATCTATTGGAGTTATGATTATTATACTAACCACATAATACTAGAGATGCATTTGTTTATCTCCCCTCTAGGAGATATTCTTGTTTTGTTGTCTGTTCCAAGCAAGTTATATTGCTAAATTCCATGGAGGTTGCCATAGAAATGTTGTTGTTCTTGTTTTCTTGTTCCAGGTAGGTTACCTGGGAGGCATGTCACTAGTAATAGCTCTGAGAGGGAGCTATAGTGATGATTGCAGAAGGCAACTTATTAGATGTTTTCTAGTTTGAGACATGAAGCAGTATGACCAAAGAAGGAGTTTGTTCAGATTGACAGGTTGACCAGTTCAGGCCCTAGTGCATGATTCTATCAGTCTGAATGAGTTATGGCATAGGAGACTTGCTCATTTGGATTATAGAGCTCTTCCCATTCTCGGGAATATGGTGACGGGGCTTCCACAACTCTATGTTGAGCATGATGGCATTTGCAAAGGTTGTGCTCTTAGCACGAATGCCAAGGGATATTTTCCAAGCAGTGACAGCAGATCCAAGGGGATCTTGTGCATTCAGATTTTTGTGGACCTATGACAGTTGCTTCCTTGAGTGGATCTGGTCTCATGGATGAGACAGTGGCAGTAACTGTGACAGGTTGGTTACAGTGACAAGTTGGACACTTTAGGATATTTGGGTGTCCAATTCACATTCACGTACCCAAGGAGAAAAGGATGAAGTTAGACCTTTCAATCCGGAAGGGTACATTTGTTGGGTACCGTGAATCGTCAAAGGCATATTGGATCTACATCCCAGGTCAGAGACAGATTGAGGTGAGAAGGGATGTTTCCTTTGAGGAGGAGGTAGCCTTTAGGAGATCTAGAGGATCTCACATGCAGATTGATAGTGAGACGCAAGAGGAGATGGTGTCTTCTCCCCTCACCCTTCAATAGTTCAGAGGGAGCCAGTTGAGCCCATCGAGACAGTTGAGCATGTTGATCCAGTTGATCCATTACATCATGTTGATGTTCCTAGAGATATTGCAGTAGGCCAGCAGTGGCCTGTCTGGGCTTATCAGACTCTTTAGGAGAAAATTGTGCTCCTCGTGGTACTTTCAGAGAAAGTAAGAGACCTCAAAGATTCTTGAGCTATGTTGCAGCTATGAGCCACATCATTGATTCTGAGCCCTCCTATTATGAGGAGGCATCCAGTCATCCAGTATGGAGAGACGCCATGATGTAGGAGTATCATTCCATCATGAAGAATGATGTGTGGGATATTGTTCTGAGACCCAAACGGAAGTCTGTGGTGACTTCCAAGTGAATTTATAAGATAAAACATGCAACTAATGAGAGCATCGAGAAGCACAAAGTGATATTTGTGGCCTGAGGATTCTCTGAGGTGGAGGGAATAGACTATAAGGAGACATTTTCTTTTGTTGCTCGATATACCTCCATTCAGACGATTATTTCACTTGCTTCAGCGTTGGGTTGGAGATTACATCAGATGGACGTGAAGACAAACTTCCTCAAATGGCGAGATTGAGGAAGAGATGTATATCGAGCAGCCAGATGGTTTCGTGATTCATGGGAAAGAGTCCCATGTTTGTAGGTTGAAGAAGGCCCTATATGGACTCAAGCAGACTCCTCGTGCTTGGTATGTGAGGATTGATGGATACCTGATGAGTTTGGGTTTCAGCAAGAGTGTTGTCGATGCCAACCTGTACTATAAGGTTGTTGATGGTGAGTCCCTGATTTTGATCATGTATATTGATGATTTATTTCTCACCGAAGCAGAGCATCTCATTGCTTGGTGCAAGCATGAGTTGGCCTCTGAATTTGATATGGAGGATCTTGGCATGATGCATTACTTCTTGGGACTTGACGTGTGATAGAGATTTGATGATATCTTCTAGAGTCAGGGGAAGTACACAGTTGATATCTTGAGGAGACTTGGGATATTGGACTACAAGTCCATGACCACAGTGATGGTGATGAATCTGAAGAAGTTGAGTGTGTCTTCTTCCAATTCAGACTTGATTGATCCAACCATATACTGGCAGCTGATTGGATCATTGATGTATCTAGTTAACACCAGACAGGATATTTGTTATGCGGTGAGTGCACTTAGCCAATTCAAGAGTCAGTGGAGACAGATACATTGGATGGTTGTGAAGCATGTGTTGAGATATTTGTGAGGCACAGTTGGATATGGCCTGAGACATGCTTCCAGTGTTGATATGAGACTACAAGGATATGTTGATTCAGATTGGGTAGGGAGCGCAGTTGACAGGAAGAGAACCTCATGGTGTTGCTTCAATTTTGAATCGGTCTTGGTTTCCTAATGTAGAAGGAAACATACTTATGTGGCTTTGAGTGCCACATAAACCGAGTATATTGCAGTATGTATGGAAGTATGTGAAGAAGTCTAGCTTCGGAAGCTCCTTCCAGGATTGTCTGATCAGATATCAGATCCCACTGTGATTCATTACATTTGAGATATGGTGCAGAAGAAGGGAGTACTAGTGGAGCACCTTCCTACAGATGAGCAGATTGCAGATGTTCTCACTAAGCCTCTTGCCAAGTTGAATTTCGAGTACTTCCATGATAAACTTGGAGTGGAATGCCCCTCTCGTTAAGAGGGAGTATTGATGGTTGCAGCTTCGTGAGACAATCTCATGTGACGATACTCATCAATGGACTGAGTTGAGTATGACACTTATCGATGGACTTGCTATCCCCATTTTGTGGATAACTAAGGAGATCGTGCCTCGAGGCCCTCGGGTTGCAGATATGGAGTGTCACGAGACTACATGACCAGCAGTACCCTTTTTCATAGATGGAAAACCCACACACCACCACACATGGTCACAGTTTTGCAGATGGCATCCACCACACCAACTGGCTTCCGGAAGGCAACGGGCCTTGTTCCATGAGGTACAAGTCAG
Source organism: Picea mariana (assembly GCA_032191745.1). Taxonomy (NCBI): domain Eukaryota; kingdom Viridiplantae; phylum Streptophyta; class Pinopsida; order Pinales; family Pinaceae; genus Picea; species Picea mariana. The sequence continues at coordinate 89,474 of JASDQU010736636.1, read as the reverse complement.
TAATATGGTGAGCATCATTTCAATATTTAATCCATTTGATTATGTTGTATCTTAGATTTCTCTAAATTTCATTATATGTGCTTGGACATTATGCATTTTTCCCTTCTTCACCTTGGTGGTTGACTTTGTGCCCTAGTAAATGGTTTTCCTTGGGGATGGGTTTGCTACTAGGAACTCCCTTAATGAGCCATCGTACCATTCTCAACCATACTTACCACTTTCCATCATTTTTCCCCTCTGTTTGCTTATCTCTTGAGATTTTAGGGTGTATTGACCCAAGAAGGGATTGTCCCTCATTCTATGGGAAGGGGCTAAAGGCACAAAGGGGTTGGTGTTGGGTAAAAGATAAAAACCTTATATAAACCTTCCAGATGCTTCGCCCAGGGATCACCCAAGAAAGCAATGAAACACTTGTCTTTGAATAAAGGGGACCCACAATACAATAAATAATGATTAAAAGGTTAGTTGAAGCATAGGAAGTCTCATCACGAGCAGACCTATCACGTCCATGAATATCTAGTGGTATGGCATTACCATCATGTGGTCACCAAACCAGGGTAATGTCTCTCAGTTGCATGGATGAGAGAAAGGGGGTCTCATCATGAGCCAACCTTCTCATTTCCATTATGTTTTTGTGGGTGACATTGCCATCATCCGGTCACCACGCCAAGGAAATGACCTTCAACCTCTCATTATGCTATATTGAAAGAAAATAAAGAAAGAAAGATAAAAGGCAATTGATGGGCTTGGAAAAAGTGCATTGCGGACAAAGGTACCACGCACCCTCTATAAAGGCACCCATGAATGAGACACTACGACCCCTTGTATGTCATGAGCCCTATGCCCATTAAGTCTTGACCCCTACCACCTCATCAACTTTACATGACTTAGAGAGGGATATCTTGGAATCTCTCATTGACCTAGGGAAAGACCTAGCCAATAGGACACCTCATCAACCCTCCCATACTTAAGCTTGACAAGCCGCATAGTGTCTTTGAGTTGTTAATTGTTTTATATAGTGATCTTTGATGCACATCCTTAGATGGCTTATTTATTGATTGGATCCACTTATCATGATGTTATGACTTGAGATCCGTGGAGGGCGTGTTCATTTGTCTTTGTGGGACCTAGTTGGTGAACAGTTTTCGGAGAACAAGCCTAGCTTGGGCTTCCATGGGGCTACAAGCCCACAGGTTGGATGACAGGGGCTCGCATGCCGGAAGAGAGAGATCAAACTTGGACGGCCTTGATGATGACTTGGGCGACCTACCCCACCCCTTATTTGCCAAACGATTTTCCCAGGAGGGCCAAAACGTTCCACTTTTGAGCTTGACGTCATGATCTTGGGGGGCTAGGGCATGGTGGTGAGGTGCCACTCTTTGACACATGGACGTTTGAGGAGGAGAAGGGTCTTCACCATGATATGAGTACCTAGATGCTAGACACATGGCCTTTGGAGGCCCATCCATGCTTCTCCAACACCAACAACTTCCTCAAAGTGGCAAAACGTCCCCTAAAGGGACGTCCTCCTAAATTAGGGTTTCATTTGTGCAAAAAGTGAAATTTAAAGTGAGTTGTTTAATATTACTTTGTTAATGGGGAAAGATTAGGGTTATTGACCTCTAATCTTGTGTTTTACTCCTTAATTTGTGGACAAGCTAAGTTGGCTACATTTTGTATAAATAGAGATCATAAGATCTCATTTTAATCATAACTCTCCCTCTTATGAGAGGATTGGTCTGAAATTTGCGGCCCCTTGGCTCTTTTAGCTCTTGTGCAATTGTTTATGGCTACGTTATGAATGGTTGATGGAGGAAGGCCTGGCGCTATCTTCGGATGATGCTTTCTAGCTTTTATGGTGAATTGTCTTAGCATTTCTCTTGATCTTGGTATGGTTTTTACTCTCTTGCTATCATTTTATTCAAGTCAAGTACTATTATGCTAAGAGCTAGGTGGTAAGTATAAGCGCATACACCCCCACCATAGCCTTCATCATTTTATTTGTTTCATCTCATTGATTAGGGTTTGCTAAGAGAAGTATAAGGGCATACACCCTCTTAGCTTAAACCCTAGCTTAGAGAAACTTGTCTTGGGAAGTAAAAGGGCTTACACCCCCAAGGAGGTAGCTTCTCTTAGTTCATTTTGACTCCATTAACCCAATAGTAAAGGCACTAGTCATTGATTTGTTGCATTGGAGAAATAAAATATTGCATTAGGAAACGTGATTTTCGGTCATTTTTACTTCTTGCAAAGTGGATTGTTTTCCGTGTGCCTTGAGCACCTCACAGCCACTAGGGTGTCCCCATCTAGGGGCTACTTATTGTTGTTGTTACTAAATTGCATCTTCAGCGATTAGGGCTGCAGAAACCCTAACTTGCTTGAACAACTCTCTTATCAACCATTGGTTTTCCCTCAAAGTTTGTACACTTATTCTCCTTGGTCCAGCACACTTTTTGGCAAAGTTTGAGGAGATTTCGGTGGTTAATTTTCTTGTTGTAATACATTGAATGTTACAGCCATAAGGTTGATATAATTTGTTGCAGACAAGTGTTCACAACAACCTTATCTTTTATGCTAAGAGTATTGATCTTTCATCTTGAGTTTAGCTAGTCATTTACTAGTTTTTCTCCTGCATTTTATACTTGATCTCTAGCATTTATTGAGCAGCTTATAATATAATTTTATTGTTGATCTATATTGTTATCTATTGCTGCAAAATAGGGACAGCAAGCTTAACTTGCTGATCCAACTAACATATATTATTGCAAAGTGTATTTTCTTGTGTCTCGGGCAGGTACAATCATCCAGAGAAGTATTATACATGTGGGGCAGCAATTACTTCATTTGCAAGGCATCTCTCCCTACATTTTATTCCACTTGGACTTGACCTATAAGGGCTTCACTTCTATCCATATTCATCTCCATCTCAATCCCCCTAGGGTCATCAGGATCACCTCCTTAGAGTGACCTAGTCACCCTTGAAGTGCGAGACCTACATCGAGGTGACATTGGGTGTAGGATTCCCCAGTTGTAGCACTTGCTTTGTGGTTGGGTCGGGCTTTTCCCAACCTACAACTTGCGCTATAATAGGACTGATAAGTTGTATTGGGTTGGTGCCCAGTGACCTTTGGGTTGTAACCCATGTGGTTGAGATATCTCTCCAGGTCTTCTCCCTAGAGTAGTGGGCTAGGTCGACCTATGAGGACACTATCTAGATCTTCTCCCCATGGCAGTGGGTTGGGTCGATCTGCGAGTGTGTTGTTCCTTCTCCTTGTCTTCTCCCTGATGGACTAAGTTGGGTCGACCTGTGACAGGTCTTCTCCTCAGTTGTGTTGGGTTGGGTCGACCTGAGACAAGTCTTCTCCCCAGGTGGATGGGCTAGGTCAATCTGTGGGGACGCCCCAGATTTTCTCCCCATATCGGGTTGGGTCAACTTGGAGAACGCGCCTCTGAGACGGAGTTGAGCATGACACTTGTCAGAGTAATGACAAATTGTCCTGGGGTGGCATCCAACGTCCCATGGGAGTAGACCATGAGGACACATCCCTTGGGAGTTGACCAAGTGGACACGTCAAGGGCGAGTAGGTCCTTGACGATGCACTTCGGGCGACTAAGTCCTAGTGCCACACTACGAGCGAGTAGGTCCCAATGTATTCTAGTGGTGATGAGGACCTAGAAAAGGTCCACATTGGGTGTGTAGCCAAGTGCGATGTGATGATGCTACCAATAGCATGGTCTGTGTGACCATGGCATGGTCGAAGGACCATAGCATAGTCTGTGAGGCCATGAGAACCAGAGGAAAAATCTCATGGAGAATACCTCCCTAACTAAGAGGGAGTGATGATGTTTTTGGTAGCTGCAGGAGGTATTCACCTCCGGGATAACCTTTCTTATAGAAGAAGACGCCAAGACGTCAAAGGAAAACCATTGAAAGAATTAAAGAAGCCCTAGAAAATATAAATTGCTCCAGAAGTCAAGTCGGTCTGCCAGAAAAAGATAAAGTAAATATGTTTTCCAAAAAGGACAGGTCGACCCCACTGGAAAAGTTCATTAGGCAAATTAGTATAAATAAGGGTGGCCCACTTCTCATTTGGCACACTCTCTCACGTATCATAGCGCAATTTTGGAAGAGAGTTGCAGTGGTCGCTGCAACTGCAACTACTGAAGGAAGGAAGGTGCAAGTCTAGTTGGGGTATATCTCTCAATCTTGGTGGTGCGCTAGAGGTGGACTAGTGCTCTAGCACTCTAGCTAGGGTTTGCATTGATGAGTTGTCTCCATGTTGAGATAAGTATTGTTGGATTCTTTCTTATTGGCTTTCTCTAGTGAATAGAGCTTGTTCTTGGTTATTCTGTCTTTCGCATGGATCTTCTCTATATTGGCATGCATCTTCTCTATAAGAAAAGGTGTTGGGTTTTCTCCCCTTATGTAGAAGGGTTTCCCAGGATAACTACTATGCTCTGCTCGGGGGTGGCACTTGAGGATGCCTATGGTTGGGTGGCAATGAAAGAGCATTGTCTATGGAAAAACGAGCAGACCCATTTTTTTTGTAATTGGTGCTTGGTTAAATCTTCTTGAGATCATGGTTATTTACTGCAGTTGTGAACTAGTCTAGTATTCAAAAATTCAACATTTTGTAGTGAACACCTTGAGCTAGTTCATGGTGGAACTGAGACAAGAGCATTGGGTAGCAGCAAAACATGTGCTCAAATACTTGAAAAGCACAGTGGAGTATGGGTTGAGATATCTTGGAGATGGTGAAGTGAAGTTGCAGCGGTATACAGACTCATATTGGGCAGTGCAGCAAGCAAGAAGAGCACCTTAAGATGTTGCTTTAAGTTGGGATCAATGATGATATCCTAGTCTAGCGAGAAGCACACTTCAGTGGCACTTAGCTTAGTAGAAGCAAAGTATATGGTAGCTAGTACCACTAGTTGTGAAGCCATATGGCTTCACAAGTTACTAGCAAGATTATTTGATTAAAAGTTGGATCCCATAGTCATTTACTGTGATAATCAAAGTTGTATCAAACTCTTTGAGAATCGAGTATTTCATAACAGGTCCAAGCACATAGAGATCAGGTATCACTTCATTCGAGACAGGATTTAGAAAGGAGCAGTGAAGCTCCAGTATGTACCCACAGATCAACAAGTTGCGAATATTTTTTCCAAGCCCTTAGCAAAAGGGAAATTTGATTCTGGGACAAACTTGGATTGGTGCATAATTCCTTCCTCGGTAAGAGGGAGTGTTGATGTTTGTAGCTTGGACAAAAAATGTCACACAAGTTTTGTGTCAAACATGCTTGAAGTCGTCCAAGTCAAATCTATTTTGTAATTCACTTTATTTATAAAGTGAAAGTCTTTTAATTATTTGTTGATTCTAATAAAGTGCACTTTTAATGCATTAGTGATTCAGATTAATCTCAACCGTTGATCTCTCTGAGAGATTAGAGTTTTGGTAGATTAGGGTTTCAGCTAAAGTATAAAAGCGAGTCAAAGTAGAAGGTAAAGACACATTCATTCTTCACGAAGACAGTTTTGTTTGAAGGCAAATAAAGAGGCTTAGGAAAGGAGAAAACAATGCAATAGAGCAGCCCAACAGTGATTGCAAATTATGGATCTATCCACACAGTGAATTATGTACAATCGTATAGAGAAACCGTACAATCGCATGAAGAGTCATACCACAGGTTTCTCAAACCTGTTTTGCAGTTTTCTCGAGAAAGAGGCTTAGGAAAGGAGAAAACAATGCAGTAGAGCAACCCAACGGTGATTGCAAATTACGGATCTATCCACACAGTGAATTATGTACAGTCGTACAGAGAAACTGTACAATCGCACGAAAAGTCATACCACAAGCTTCTCAAACCTGTTTTGCATTTTTCTCATTCATCCTGCAAAAAACCTCATTTTTGAGGTGTCCTTGTAAGTTTTGAGTCATCAAGGATAAGTCGATTTGAAGGACAAATTTGGTGTTTCATGTTTTATGCTTCCGTTGTATTTTTCAGCCATTTGTGTGATTAATTTATGTTCATTTTTATTTCTATTATTGAGTAAATTCGAGATCTGATTTATTTAATAAATAAGCATAGGACAGTAGCCACCTAGGGTTTGGAAAATTCACATTATTTATAATACATTTTTGGATTAATTAAATGTTTTCATTTACAGTATATTTAGCATTTTACTTGGATAATTAATTATGCCTATAAATTTTATTACTACATGCAAATTAGAGTATGTAGGTTTTCACAGTTCCTCGTAATGTTGTATTAGATTTTTGGATATAAATTGTGTATGGAGATTTTGAAACATCCAACGATACATGCAAATTGTATCATGACCCATAGTGATTAAATGTACATCATGACCCATAGCGATGAAATGCCTTAGCGTGATGCATTTAAGTTGCAATGTGATGTGGACATGGGAAACTTTTGTGTCCATGCTAATCACATGGACGCGTAGATGGTGTAATGGTAGCTAGCTAGTATATTTATTTATGAAGTTGAACATGATCATTGTAAGTACTTTGTGTTATTGCATCACCTATGTAACCAAACATAGGTTGATATTATGGTAGCGGGAGGTATTTACCTCCACGTGTAAACCTGACGAGGATAGATTACTCCGGTAAGCAAGAAGAAACCTTAATGAGTTGGCTAACAACCCTAGAAGACCTATGGGCTCAAGAAGATAATTTATATTAGGTTATTAGCCTCCAAGAGAAGAAGTCGGCCAGAAATAATAATATATATTGAACAGACAGATACCCAGAATGAGAACTCGGCCCAGGCAGTTAGCCAGAATTAGTATAAATACAAGAGGCCAGTTCTCATTTTGGTAGGCGGTCTCAGAATTGCAAAGCAGCAACTTGTGTGCACTGCAGTGCCCAGTCTTGTGCACAGGTTTGAGGAGAGTTGTCATTGCAGCTGCTGCAGCTAGCAGTTACGCTTGGACTATCTCTTGGCTAGGGTTTGGACTATCTGATCAGCTCTTGTTGGTGTGCTATCCTTGGGGAAAGGTGTGCTACCCTTTGTTTGGCTATCTAGCCTAGGGTTTGCTTCCGAAGTGATTCTCTGTCAAGGTTAAGGTGCTCGGAGGGTGGCTTCGGCCTATAGTTGGGTGACAATAGAGATATTGTCAATGGTAAAACAAGCACATCCATTATATTCTAACAGGTTATGGGCCCACACCTCCTTCATTCAGTCTAATCGCTGGAAGGAAACATAGCCACGAGGATATTAAGCTCATGAAGAACTGTCACTAGGGTTTCTAGCAGGAGCAGTCACCATAACACTGTCACTAGGGTTACTAGCAGGTGCAGTTGCAAAAACCCTAATCCTCTCATTGAGGCACCTTAAGTGAAGGGATTGACCTAATCTCTGGATAGACCAGTGCGCCCTAGACTAACGCATCTCCTGGTACTCTCAGCAAGCCAAGACGTGAAGTTTGAGTTTTTGGTCAAATCTAGGGTTGATCAAGTCAAAGCAATCATGACTTACTCCATGAAGTCAGAAAACAAGTTAGATGGAGCTTCTAACTTCAGAGCGTGGAAGACAAGGATTGACCTCATCCTTGCCAAGAATAAAGTGTTGGATATTGTGAAAGGAAAGATCGTGAAGCCAGAGTTTGAAGAAGGAAAAGAGAAGGAACCACAGAACGTTGCAGCTATGGAGAAGTTCAAAGACGGTGACATCAATGCCATGAGTACCATAGTGGATTCCATAAAAGACCACTTGATACCCTACATATCCCACCTTGACTCATGGAAAAAGATGTACGATGCCCTAACAAACCTCTTCTCAGTCAAAAACATTGGACAAGTAATGAGCTCTGTGACATGAAGATGAATGATGATGATAACATAACATCATACTTTGTGAGGATCTCTCAGTTAAGAGATCAATTACAAGCTATTAAAGGGATCATTTCAGAGAAGGAATTGGTGAACATAGTACTCAATGGTCTTCCCAAGACGTGGAATACATTTGTCGCAAGCATGAACACAAGAAAGGAGTATCCGACATTTGAAGAACTTTGGACTTGATGTGATCAAGAAGAATCAAGGATCAACGCAAAAGAGAAACCTCAAAAGAAGTACGATGATCAAGCCTTCATAGCAAGATTCAAGAACTTCAGGAACAAAAGGAAGTTTGGTTCAAAGAGGAAAACAAATCAAGAGAAAGATATTCAACTGTCGAAAGTATGGTCACTACAAGAATCATTGTCCCGAGATAAAGAAAAGGAAGGAGAAACACGAAGCATCAGTTGTCGAAGAAAATGAACCTACAAAGAAGACTAAGTAGGATGAAAGAGACTTCTTCTTCTGAAGGTAACAATACTCTTCTTATTTCTTGTACATATCTTTTTTGCATCGTCTCTGTACATATCTCGTATATCTATCTCCCGGAAGATAATGTATTCCAAGAATAACTATACCTATGGAAGAACAACAAGATAAGGATTGATATCATTAGATAATACACATGAAAGGATGAAATACGTCGAATCAATCATGAAGAGACTTAGAAGAAGCAAAGACAGAAAGAAGTCAGAGAAAGAATTATAACATTTTCTAGAAGACAACAAGATGGAAGTGTGGACTCTATTAGACAGAGAGAGCCAATTATATATTGCAGAAGACAATAAGGATGCAGACGGAAGCATGGACTCTGTTAAACGGAGGGAGTCGATTATATGCACTCATACATGAAGCAAGGATTAGGAGGGAGCTAATCCTATGATCCATTAAAATGATAAAGTATGGTAGCAGCCATGAAAGACAGTACATGTTTAGTTCAACCGCAGAAAGAAGACCTCTTCGAAGAAAAGCCTTAAAGTATCCCTAGTTGTCCATCCAGATCCGTGATCCTATGATAAAGGAAAGAAGTGAAATCTTTAGGGCATGGAATCTATAAGAAACTCCATGGACCCAAGAGCTAAACGAAAAACATGAGGAAGAACATAAAGATTCCAAGAAACAAGAGACGCCAGAACAACCAGTGATTATATCATAAGATTACCAACCTGACATGAACTCACTAAAAGCAATCAAGCTGAGGAACTGAAAATTGTGATGAAAAACAGTGTATGGAAGACTTCATGAATGAAAGCATTGCAAGATCCAAAACTAGAGGTTCTCCCAGATGGAGGGAGAAGACTATGATGATTACTCATTTCGGTAAACCAAACATATATTTACATGAGTCAATATCCATGAGTTGGAGTTTTACATCAAATAAATGCAAAGAATGTTCTCCAGAGCAATTGAGCAAAGAGCATATGAAGAGCAATCTCAAGACTTTGAGGCATACTAGAAAGAGACCCTTGTATGCAGATGGAAGAAAATAACTTTGTGGAGAACCTCCAGTGCACAGCAAAAGCGTGGTGAAGATTTCCTATAACAAGATATTGTATCAAGATGATTACTCAGAAGTGCCACATGGATATGTTCCAGTTTTCCAACAATGATATAATTTATTGATCAGAGCTACATGAAGCCTTCAAAGAAGACCAGTGCTACAGAACGAAGTACATTTGAAATCAAGCATTACATTATCCGTGATGAAGTTCAAAAAGGAGAAAGAGGTTCTCCAATACATATCTCCACAGATGAGCAGATAAACAGACATCTTGGTAAAGCTTATGTCCAAGATAAAAGAGTTTGTGTACTCAAGTTGGAGCTCGTGGAGACGACTTCCTTATTGAAAAAGGAAGAGATGACTCCCAGGTTGGGAGGGAGCACTGATATGTATTGATTTATGGGCAATCATTTTTCAGTTCGAAAAATGGTCCACGATGAGTAGTTTCCTTTCCAGTTCGGAAAGTGGATTGAGATTTCTGACGAACAGCGATTTCTCATTATGGTTAACATGGGAAATGGTCCAGTTTGTTGATGTATCATAGACAGCGACTTCCCATTATGGTTAACATGGGGAGTGGTCTAGGGCAATCTCTCTTCTTGAGGGTTACTCAAGAAGACTGGCCCACCTCGCCGGACAACGATTTCTCATTGTGGTTAACATGAGGAATGGTCTGTTTTGGAGGTTGGTACAGGACAGTCTTTTCCTCTTGTGGTTAACAGAGGAAATGGTTCGGATAGTCATTCCTTAGGGTTTATACATTCTCTCCAGGGTGCACCTTGATTAGTGTAGGAGGAATGGCCCAGGGTGGAGAATGGTCCAGGCTCAGCAATCAGGGACAGGCATTCCTTAGGGTTTATACATTCTCTCCAGGGTGCACTTTGATTAGTGTAGGAAGAATGGCCCAGGGTGGGGAATGGTCCAGGTTCAGAAGACAGGACAGTTATTCTTCCTTGCTTGAGAAGAATAGTC
>JASDQU010736636.1:66249-79090 GCA_032191745.1 Picea mariana | reverse complement strand
CATTGTTCTACTCTGAGGGCAGATATTCTTTCAGATCTCACAGATGTGAGTGAAAGATTGGCCCAGATGATTCAGTTTATATCATAACATTGTTTCTGTGCAGGTTGATATCAGATGATTGTTATGAAGATTGTATGACAGTAGATGTATACTACTGTGGTGGATGTGTTCCACTGTTCATGACTATACGTTGATGATCAAGTACTTGTCTGTTACTTGGTGTGGTAGTGTACCATTGCATTGTAGTTATGTACTACTATGGATAGACATAGTTGTGTTCTATTTTGTTTCGATTGCCTTGAAGACTATCGGCAGTATTGGAAATGATTATCAGTTAGATGGATAATCAAAGGACGGAGATTTCCCAGACGAAAAATGGTTCAGAGCATTTACTCTTCTAGATTAGAAGAATGGCTCTTGTATCACTCTGTGGAGTGAGCATCATGTCTGATTACTCAGATAGAGTATGGTTTCGAGAGATGATGCAGTTGATGACACTGATGATGATGATGGTGCTCATGATCTAGTAATGATCTAGTCTATACAACTATGTTGATGGTACCGGGTGAATGGTATGTTTTTGTGCTCAAGACCATTACCTGTAATACCTCCCTAGCAAGGAGGGAGTGTTGATATTATGGTAGCTGCAGGAGGTATTTACCTCCACGTGTAAACCTGACGAAGATAGATTACTCCGGGAAGCAAGAAGAAACCCTAATGAGTTGGCTAATAACCCTATAAGACTTGTCGGCTCAAGAAGATAATTTATATTAGGTTATTAGCCTCCAAGAGAAGAAGTCAGCCAGAAATAATAATATATACTGAACAGACAGATACCCAGAATGAGAAGTCGACCCAGGCAGGTAGCCAAAATTAGTATAAATACAGGAGGCCAGTTCTCATTCTGGCAGGCAGTCTCAGAATTGCAGAGCAGCAACTTCTGTGCACTGCAATGCCTAGTCTTGTGCACAGGTTTGAGGAGAGTTGTCGTTGCAGCTGCTGCAGCTAGCAGTTACGCTTGGACTATCTCTTGGCTAGGGTTTGGACTATCCGATCAGCTCTTGTTGGTGCGATCCTTGGGGAAAGGTGCGCTACCCTTTATTTGGCTATCTAGCCTAGGGTTTGCTTCCGGAGTGATTCTTTGTCAAGGTTAAGGTGCTCGGAGGGTGGCTTCGACCTATGGTTGGGTGACAATAGAGATATTGTCAATGGTAAAACGAGCACATCCATTATATTCTAACAATGTGGGCATGGGAAACTTTGGTGTCCATGCTAATCACATGGATGCGTAGATGGTGTAATGGTAGCTAGCTAGTATATTTATTTATGAAGTTGAACATTATCATTCTAAGCACTTCGTGTTATTGCATTACCTATGTAACAAAACATAATTATGTATATACTAATCGAAATTCAATTTGTACTAGGGAAAGAGAAATGTCAAGTAGACATGTTAAGTTGTCACAACTAAAATCTAAAATTTTCATATTGTAAAATGATGCCCAGGAAAATGAAGTCCAGACACAAATAGGAGATAAAGCAAGTGAATGTAACTTGCAACCTTGATACTATATTCAAATTGTATTGACAGTATATACAATGCGTATATCACCTATTATATTAAACAAAACAAAAAGCCTTGAGCACCTTTAATGTAACTGACCACCAAAATGTAACTAACCAATGTATGCAATTATAAACCCTTACAACTCATTGACCTCACTAACCTCCACATTTCAATTTCTTCCCATGTTGACATTTTCACAACATTATAACTCATACTGCAGTCCCACTATATGGTAACACATGACCAGATTTTAAACATTTTAAACTCTATCGTAAGAATGTCCCACTATATGGTCACACATGACCAGATTTTAAACATTTTAAACTCATCGTAAGAATGACGGTGTAATCAGTCAAACGATTGGAGACAGTACAGTTGAGTACTCTTGCTGGTACCATATGAAATTTCAAAAAAGTGCATTTTGGAATTTCTTTGGGATAAAATCTTCAAGATGGTGTTTCCTTTGGAAAGAATGTCACTAAGCATCAATTGGGCTCGGTTTGTTGCTTGTAGCAGTTCTGTTATAATGTCAAGTGAAAGCCAACAATCCAATTCAAACAATCAACAAATATTTGATTGGCAGGAGAGATGGCTCTCCCTATTGTCCATGTCATTGGATTTTATATAGAGTCATGTGTCATTTATCCAAAGACTGTAGGCTTCTTGTTTCCTCCATTTTCTATTGCTGCCTAAAACCCTCAAATTAAGTGCTTAAGGATGCAAACACATCATGAATGATCATGAAAAACAACTATTGAGGATACATACGTATTGTAATCTTCGTATGTATTGTAATGGTGATTAATCAATCATTTGTAAAAGCAATACAAATAAACAACATTTAGACAACCAGGTAAATCGATATTTAATTAAGATGGAATTGAAAATTCTAAAAACTAAACCCCATAAATAATCAGACAGTTTCAAGATAGAGGGAGGAGAATATGACATTCAAGTCTCCTTAAGCTGTATAAGCCAATAAGTGTTTGAACTTCAAGGCACCTATGAATGAATCGGATTTGGATGCATAAATTCAGATCTAAATTCATTTGTGATCACAGGCAATGCACTTGGGTACTTGAAGACAAACTACTAGAGAAGCACAAGCTTCAGTGTCAATCTTGATCCTTCGAATTTCTCACTGATTACGAAAATTTCGATGTTCATTAAGACCTAAAACACAACATCCAAATTACTCCCCACTCCCCAAAACAAACTAAATCATACAACCAAAGGACAATACAAAGTGCAGTCTTCTTGGCAAGTCCTGGTTCTTCAGATTTCTGATATTTTCATTGTTGCTACAAATTTACACCCTTGATAGTTTTTTATATAATTCACCACACATACCTGGGAACGCTAATACAATTGATTTATTTAACAGAACTGTCATTAACAGCTGTCTGTTCATCATTCAATTTGAAGTAACATACAGAATTTTATTGATCTGAAAGTTGTGTTTTTGTTTCCCATCCCACTTACAAATTTATTCTCTATACTTGTCCTATAAGATTGTCATTTAGAAACAAAATCAAGAATTTCAGTTTGATGAGTAATTCATATTTCTGCAAATAAAACAGGACATATGAGCTTGATATGATATGACATTCTTCTGGAAAAGAGAACTCTAGGTAATCTTGTAAGTATCCTGACATGAAATACCACGTTATCATTCAGTCCACCTAGCATGACCTCTGACCAAAAAACAACAGTTAGAATTGTTTCTGTGCAGTAGTGTCTCTCCTGAAATAGCTAGCTCAATTTTTATGTCTGACTGTCACAGATGCTAATGCTTTTTCTCTACAGAAGCTTTCCGTGAGAGACACCTGTACCAAACAAATTAAATAATCAATTTCGGATACAATTAAGTGATAAAATGAAGAATGCATTGATATGCAAAAGATAGAGGAAGAGAGACACTTTTAGTGCATATGATTTTCAGGAATATATCATACAGTAGCATATGACATGAAATATTCCTTCAGTTCAGCATGCAAAAACATAGATGAGAAACATGATTATTTCTCATTGAATGCACCATGAATCTCTATAACCACCTCACTACTTCCCTATCGATGCAGATGCCCACCATAGGTTAGGACTATAACCTGGGGCTAAAACATGTTGTGTTTGCACAATCATATCATAAAATAAAATTGTGCAGTAAAACTGAAAAATTATGAGAAATCAATAGTTCATTGCAGCTGTCTGATAGATGATGCATGCATTTTTTAGGTATTTTGGATAACTAAGATTCATGCATAATATTTCACTGGTACCAACGCAGATTCTTTTAAGGGTTTTCCTCTAGTCTGAATTGTAGTAGACAGTCCTCATTTAATACTCTTTCCAAATTGATGCCAATGCAAAGGACTTCTGCATACAAATCAAAGACCTATTACTGTAGATCAGCACGGCTGTATCTGCAGCTGGACAAACAGGTAATTGAAATCCTTTTAGCAAAAATCACCTGCACATCATCCTTCTACAGATAAATCCATTTTAATGTTAAAACCACAATGCAAATGATCTTAAGAGAACACAAGAACCCATTTTCATCTAGCGTCTAGAGGTTACAGGACCAGATAAAGATGGCTTGAGCACAAGTATTGAGTTCTCCGACTGAACAAGCTCTCCTAGTTCAACATGCTATACTTGTGTATAGCGAAGAAGCAGAAACTAAAACAGAGGTACAAGGATGCAAGGTAACGTCACATTTCACCCAACAGCAGTTGGAAAGTAAATGGAAAAAATATGGCATGTTCCTCCCACAATATCTGCGCTCATGCGTATACCAACAATTCTCAAAACTATAGTTAGTCCTCTTACAATGCACACAAGAGTTCTTCCTTTCTTAAGTGGATGATTCAATGGTTGTCTCATAATGCTTCCCAATGGCTTTGATTTACCTTAGAAGGCTATAATTTCATCTTGAGATTTTCTATCAATGTCCTACAATTTTCAATTTCTTCATGCTTTTTAACGAGCTACATTGCCAGGCCATGAAAAGGTGTCCTCATTTTCTCATTTGCACTTTTTGCCATTAAACATAGCCAATCTCATATCGCTCACCAAACATCTATAAACATATAATGTAACTCCATACCCCTTCTTTGTAATGTGATTAAGTAATTACAGATTTCTTTTAATGTGAGGAACGTAGATCAGATAAGATAAGATAGGATCATTTTATTAATGTCCAATGAACAACCACAATAAGTGGGTCAATAGGACTGAAAAGTAGATCTGATAAAAGTACATTGTGGGAGTGCAAAAGCATCTCCTATGGCTATTCTATCAGATCAGAAAAAGAACCAAGTACCTGGCCAAAAGTAGTACAAAATAATTGCAGCAACAAAACCATGACAACTTACAAGTAAAAAGAGAATATGTCAAGGACTGCTGGAGCTAGAGATTGAGGCTGCATAAGGGAAGACATTGCAAGTCTCCTCAACCAAGTCATTAATCATAGCAAAAGGGCCAATGCACTGTCTAATACTGTAGTTTGGAGGATACCCAATGGCCTAGGGGCCCTCGCTACGTAATCTTGGGAGGAGCCTTGGATTCAAGAGGTTCATCACTCCGAACATCCAAGGTAGGGGCAAGAATCTTTGAATGGAAGATTGGTTGCTCAAAAAAAGCTTGGAAAGTAGTACTGTGTACAAAGTGAGTCTTTAGCTCTAGAATAGGCACTCCTCTAAAGTTGTAATGTCCCCACTAATTTTTTTGGGTTTTTATTTAGTTTAGCAGTGTAGACTGTTATCGCACAATCTGTACTTTCCCAAAGCCCAAGGCAAGTGGATGCAAGATTGGCGTAACAGGGAGYGACCCATCACTGTCACCTTAATAGGAAACCCCTTTCTATTTAAGAGTATGTCAGAGTACCCCAAGGGAGACATCCCCTATGACCTGAGGGTTTGAGAAGACTAAGGTAGAAGGTATAAGAAAGTCCCACCCCTCTCACAGGTCACTCAAGTCAGAGGTTCTTTGTATCTTATAGAGATGAAGCAAAAGGGTAAATAAGGTGTACCTTCCCAGAACAAGACAACAAATAGAAAAGAATGCAATTTCCAAGTACCATATGATGTGAGTGCTTCATAAGACCATGAACCTCTGAAAAAATAAGTAAGCTGATATAATACTGCAGCAATGTAATTATTTACAACAGCAATGAATGTTTTGTAACAGCCGCAACAATTATGCCTTCAGAATGCTTGAAAACAACAAGAAAATATAGCTCTAAGTTGACAGAATGATAACAACTTGTCAGAAGCAAAATTGGCAATGTCTAATCAGCTTTTAATGTTACTTTTGAGATGAATTTGCTGCTGTTAGATGGCTGTAGCAATCTTTTGCAACAGCAGCAAATTAGTCAATGGATTAGTCTAGTTAAATGTTAGTAAAAGTTAGTAAAATTTTCAAGGAAGATAGTTTGAGAATTGATCAATCAATCACTATAGTAAGTGGACTAGTGCCTTTTAGGGTGTATTGAGTCAACAATAGCAGCAGCAAATCTTAGTGCAAAATAGCAATGATAGTACTTAGTCAAAGGAGATGGAATGGATGGAGGAGGTGTTGGTAACCCAAGGCCTCAAGCATCCAAGTCCTAAGAGAAAATTGGCTAGAAAGTAAGGAAACTTAGGCCCTAGCGATTTCTCTTTCCTTAAACAATTTTGGAAATAATATATGCAATACGAAATTAGAGTAGGGCCACTAGAGTGCTAGCATTTAGGGCTCTAGTAGCTACTTCTAAACAAGGTTCACTTTGAGAAAATCAAACAAGTGGAAAACTATAGAGAGAAAGATAACTTATGTTTCTCTCCTAGGGTTTTAAGCAAGCAATTTCATAATCTTTAGCATGAACCAAGTAAAATTTACCACAAGTATTCAATAACATAAACAAATTGCAGATTTTCTACTTACTTCACCAAGAATAATCAAGCCAAACCCTAGTTGAAGATCCTCCACAATGAAAAATAGCCAAAATACACCACAAATGGCCTCTCCAAGAAGTTGCGCACCAATTAGTTCAGCCAATAACCCTTAAAGAGGGCTGACTTTCAGACCACACACTTGTGTGATGAGTTCATGATGATAAAATGAGAGTTTTCTCTCTCTATTTATACAGTATCATGTTGATTAAGGTTGGTTGTCATTGATGTCAACCCTTGAAGAAAGTCCGGTAGCAAATTTCGGTAGCACAAAGGTTTGGGTAATGGACCCAAGTTTATTTGATGTAAAGATGACTCATTATTGTCTTGTCATGGTTGATAAGAAGTACAAATGGATGAACTCCAAAGTGGTCCCCTTATGGTGAAACCCCTCACGAGAAGACGCTTTGCAGATTGAGTTATCCTAGAAGTATGGTTAGAGAACCCTTGCTTAATTGTGGAATAATGAGATGAAGGTCAGCGAATTTGTCAGTGAAACTATCCTAGATGGATAGTGCTTGTCATGCCATTTTCGATGGTATGTGGAATGTCACATAACTCCTCACGGTTAGAGAGTTATGGCCATGTGAAGTTGGAGAACCCTCATGAGTCATCTAGAAGCCCCTAAAAGTCAAAGTGTTTGCAAAAGAAATTATTTAAATAATAAAGTTAAAGGAGAACTCCCTAAAATAAGGAAAGTGGAATGCTACATGAAAGTATAAATAAGAGGCAAGGCTCTCTCATTTAATCACACTTGAACACATTGAATATCTTTTGTTGTGTAAGGATTATTGCAAGTATTCATTGATGCATCTGAAGTAGCGAAAGTCTGAGGTAGTACAAAGGGTTGACAGCGAAAGTTTCGGAATTATAGCGAATACTAAAAAACCCTAGTTTATGAGGCGTACGCGGGCTGACAGCGTATTAGGGTGCGTACATACTGAGGTGAACCCAAGCTGACAGTGTATTAGGGTGTGTACGTATGCGGGCTGGCAGTGTATTAAGGTGCGTATATGTTGGTAAAGCCATGGAAACTTGAAGAGATGAAGATGCAGAGGTTCTAGATTCTGAGATCAAGCTCCCAGGAAGGTCTACAGTGCTCAGATACATCAGATCTATCCATTGGTTCAAAAGGTATGTCTTATTTCTATGAATAGTTGGATTTTTATGTATGCATGAGGAATGGTTATGGAGATTTGAGAATTCTCCCTAGAGAGACTAGTGTCTACATGGGAACTTTTGTATAAGTCATAACTACAGAAATACAGTGCTGGTATAATTTATCATTGATACATCTTGTTAGAGTTGTGGCACATATTGTATTTCTTGGCATATAGCTAAGGGTTTTTATGGTACATGGTTGAGAGCTTCTATTTGTGAAATGGTTGATGTATTGAGAGGCTGAATACCAAAGAGGGTTTGATGTCTGAATCATGTGAGGGATACTATACTTGTTTATGATTACACACATTTATATGGCACATGACTAGAGAGATATATAGAGCTTTTGGGTAAAGAGGATGCGATCACAGGGTACAGATACAGTCTGGATACAGTGACAGATTACAGATCTATGTGAAAGAAGTTACAGAGGGTCAAAAGTTTTCAAGAGAAAGGAAACCCTAGTTTTCAGAAGGCATACGCAGGCTGCATAACAGTTTGGTCGCGTACATACGCGGGCTGCATGACAGATAGGGCACGTACATACGCATGTTGTAGAACTACAGGTCGCGTACCTGTTGTATTTTTGTTGATACATGTTCAGTTCAGGTACAGATTGATTACAGGGCAGTTGTACAGGTTGGATGCAAGTCAATGGTACAGGTTGATACAGTTGTATAGTGGTATATCTCACAATGATAGTGTGACATTGGTTTCATCATTCTACCTCTACGTCAGGGCGGTTGGACGGGGCAAGGACAGGTGGTTGTAGTCGAAGAACATAGGGGGTTGTAGCCTCCTTCTGGTTGTAGCCAGAGAATTGGGGAGTTGGAGCTTCCCTCAAGTGCAGCTCGCCCTCTACAGAGGCACCCACAGGTAAGACCTACATTTCCTGGCTTGGTGACCAGAGGTGACAGCGTTACCCACAAGCATTTCATGGAGATGAGAAGGTTGGCTCGTGATGAGACCCCCTTTCTCTTGGCTATGCCACCAAGAGCCACTACCCTGGTTTTGTGACCAGATAGATGGTAGTGTCATACCGCTACATGCCCATGGTCCTAATAGGTCGACTCATGATGAGACCTCCCATCCACCAGCTAATACCTCGAGTGTTTATTTATCTTACGGGTTCCCTTTTCATACTGAGAAGCCTTTTACTGCTTTCTCGGGAATCCCTAAGTGAAGCATCTCAAAGGGGTTTCATTTTGGCTTTTAACTCTTGCAAGCTACTTTTACCCTCTGGGGTTTTAGCCCCTTCTTCCCACAAGGCAAGGTACAACCCTTCCTAGTGTGGCAAATCCAATGCCCAAACAAAGGTACGGGGGGGAATGAGAGGAGTAAGGATGGAAAGTGGTAAGTATGGAGGGAATGGACAATGACCTTTTATAGACCCACCCAGTGGCAACCCATCCTAAAGGGAGGTCAACTTACTAGGGCATCATGTCACCCTCCCAGGTATGAGCAAGTTAAAGAGCATAATTTCCAAGCAAACGTTATGAAATGAAGGAGAATTCAGTGCAACATATTCAAGTGCTTCAATAATCAGAGTGACACATACCATGATACCCAGACTCATTACCTCATGGAGCTAGACTTACTACTACTTCAGGACCGGGCTGGTGGGATGGATATTGCTACTGCTGCTGATAAATGGGCCACACTGAAGAAAAGATGGGCCCTCTGAGGCCATGCTCAAGTCATCCAACTCTCGGCACTACATGTCTAGGACCTGTGGGCCTCGAGACATGTTCTCCTTAGTTATCCCTAGGATAGGGGATAACATTTGGCTCCAACTCAAAGACATGTGCTCACCGTAGAGCGCATGAGAACCTTTGCATCTCTGGTATGACCTGTATCTGTTAAATCTCAACAAAAATGCATTAGTAATTCTCAGGGTGGTGATATCACCCCTCGCTCATATATGATATAAAATGAAAAGAGCATCTCTATTCTAGAACATAATCATGCATATATACATAATGGAGGAAATACTATATGAAAATGAAACTACAATTATGCTAGCATGATACGCAGATGGTATATACAATGGATGCAAATGCCTACCTAATCTAACTTACATGTACATACTTGTGAAGTCAAGTCTCTGCCCCGTGATGGGGTTTGAGGAGGCGACCACTAACTTGTTAATCTTTTGATGATTAGCTCATGAACATGTAGTTTATTTCTTTTAGCATGTACTTGAATCATAAACAAATGCAGCAACACCATACACAAGTGTTGCAATAACGAAGATCACAAGAAGAATAACCATGCACAAGAACACAAGAAGTATCATGGGAAAACCCTTCTCAAACACGGGAAAAACCCAGCAATCCTTTGCTATATTCTCAAGAGAAGATCCCCCAACACCATGGACTTAGCACACAAGAGGGTGCTTACGAAAACCTAGAACCTAGGGCCAAAGAGAGATGAGCACTTCAGTCGTACAAGCACTTGCTAAAATTCTAAAATGACAAGTGAGAGTCTGTGTAATCCTCAATGGGGATTCACCTTTATTTATACAAGAACTGACACAACAAAAGGTGTGTTTATTGGCACAATAGGGCCGACCTCATTAACTCAGTAATATAATTAATCATTACACAAATATTAATTATCTTCCACATATGGTAAGGTCGACTTATACCCTTTACATCACAAATTAGGGTTACAAGCAAATCTTACTCTCAGACAATATAGCAAGGATCTCACATGTCCACTAGTGCTCAGCCACTAGAGACACATCCACCTGTGCTCAGCCACAGGGACGTCCTACTCAACAAATCACTCAATTGAGTCCACAAGAGTAAAAGGCAGGAGACCATCTCAAGCTGACTCAACTCAATCCAGAGGAGTACAAAGCAAGAGACCACACGTCATCACAACTCAGTCCAGAGTTTGACGCACACCCATCACATGGGCACACCCAACACTTGGGCTTCCTCACACAGATGTCTCAACTCAATCCAAAGGTGAACGATTTGGAGGATGTCTCATGAAACTGCAATCAACAACATAATTGGTAATGGACGTTTCCTCCCTTCGATCGTGGACAAGTAGTAAGAATCATTGATCGATTTCATTCTGATCTTGAAAGGTCCAAGCCAAAACTTTGTGCATTCCTTAATATTGTTAGGCTCTACTTTCTTTGTGTCCTGTTATCCCCGATTTCTAGGGATAACTAGGAGATCATGTCTCGAGGCCCACAGGTCCTAGACATGGAGTACCGAGAGCAGGATTGACCTGAGCATGGCCCTGGAGGGCCCATCCTTCTCTTCTTTCATCAGATTTGTCTTGTCAACAGCAGTAGCATCCATCACCATCGTGTTCGTCTTGTAACGGAGAAGGCTCTTGCTCCATGAGGTAATTGGTCCAGGTATCATGGTATGTGTCACTTTTGATCATTATAACCTTTGGATATATGCATCTTAAATCCTTTATCTCTGACGACTGCTTGGATCTTACATTAACCCACTTGACCATGATTGGGGGGATTGACAGGGTGTCCTAGCAAGCCTGTACCCATAGGTTTTGGTTTGCCACTGGGGTGATTTCTGAAGAGCCATCGTCCGCTCCCATCATACCATCACTTTTTCATCTTATCTCCCGCTCATCTGTCCCATTCCCCTTGTCCGGGCATTAGGATGATCTGTTTGTGGGGTTACACCTTATCTCGTGGGAAGAAGGGGCTAAAGGCCCAAAAGGTAAAAGCAGCTGGTAAAAGATAAAAGCCTAAAAATGAAACCTCGAGATGCCTCACCTAGGGATCCCCGAGAAGGCAATAAAAAGCCTCTCAGCAAGAAACAAGAAGGACCCGAAGAAAAATAACAAAACAAGACCTAGCCAAGAGGATAGGGGGTCTCATCACGAGCCAGCCTATTATGTTCATGGGTACCTAACAGCATGACATTGCCACTATCCGGTTACCACGCCAGGGCAGTGACCTTTGGTTGCATGGCCAAGGGAGAGGGGGTCTCATCACGAGCCAGCCTTATCATCTCTGTGAAAGTGCTTGTGGGTAACACTGTCAGCTCTAGTCACCACGCCAAGGCAGTGTCCTCTAGTTAGTCCTTGAAATAAAAAGAAAAAACAAATAAAGAAAAGAAAAGAATAAAGGCAAGAAAGGGCTTGGAAAAAAGTACATCCATGACGGGTACAGCTTGCCTTCTACAAAGGCACCCACAGGTAATATCATGCATCCCTGGCTCTCACTCTTCCCGTACGTCTGGACATCCCTTGAACCACTTCACCTCGTTTACATGGCTTGGACGAAACCCCTTGGAAACTTTCCTTTCCTTATGGATACTAGCCCAATAGGGTATCTTGTCCTTTTTCTCAACCTTGTATTGTAGGTTTTTGTAAATTCGTTAAGCTATTGAATGATATATCAAGGTTTTTATGCATATGTTTGATAATATTAATGATGAAATGTGATTGACATTGTTATGATCCCTGTGACTAATAAGCCCATGGAGGGTGTAATTTTTTATGTACAAGACCATGCCCGACGGACAAGTACCACGTGGACCGGTACACATGGGGAGATGATTAGTTCAGACCTCCATGGGGCTGAAGAGCCCATCAGATGGTTGTTGAGACCCCATCAGGGGCAGAGACAGGACAGTGTTTGACCGAGGTTTTGCACCGGAGAAGAAGAGGACGTTCCATCAGGGGCACTTTGGCTGAGCCAGACCTGGGGGGATTGACCCACTTGCAGTGGAACGTTGGCCCCAGAGGACCCAGGACGTCACCAGAGGAAGGGCTAACGTTGGCCCCAGAGGAAGGGCTAACGTCTGGCTTTTGGATGCTGCACTGGCCCCAAAAAGGCCTAACGTCTCACTTTTTGCTCATTTAGGGTTTTAAAAGAACATTTAATGTAAAAACAGTATGATTTTGGTTTGTAGCCTTGTCGGCTATTTTTAATGACCTAAATTAATTAAAGGTCATGATACAGTATATATTGAGGAGATTTATCCTCATTTGGACATAACACATCACTCACTCTCATAGTGAGGTCTGATTTTTTGCGCCCTATTAGGGTTATTGGCTATTTTGAGGAAGGCGCACTTGTTTGGAGAGGAGATTTTTGGCAATTTATGGTGTTTTTCTTGAAGGAAGGTTTACAACTAGGGTTTGCATGCTATTTTCTTGATGATTTGTAAGTATTTTTCTGCAAAACTTC
>JASDQU010736636.1:32087-45378 GCA_032191745.1 Picea mariana | reverse complement strand
TCTGTCTTCAAGGCCCTGCCATTGCAGCACCTTGAAACCTTTCCCTCTTGTCCTTTAAATCTCATCCCCTTCAACTTGTGTGTCCTTCACCTTTTGACTCCATAACCCTAGGCACTGATCTTTAGCCTCCAACGTTGAAGTGAAAGTGATTGAAACAACTCTCAAACTCTTGTAAATTGAAACCCTAACTAACTACTGACCCTAATAAGGCTGACGTCATCTTTGGTTATTCCATCTTGACACAGCATTTTCTGTTGATAAGCAATTAGATGGTGTTTCAAAGCATTTATTGAGTAAAGGATTGATTAAATACATTGTTGGCTACACCATCTCAATATTTATTGATGAATTGATATTGTTCCATTGCTATATTAATTAACATTGATCTCGTCAATATCTATTGTCATAATTGCTAATATATTGATATCAAATAGTTATATGAAGTACTAACCCATTGACTTATAGCTTGCATATATTGTTTTGCTATTGTCTTGTCCCGGGCAAGTGTTCTCATTTGGGGCTACACTTCATTATTGGTTGTTTAGCCGAACTATCTGATCTTGGTGGTAACCTGTGAGGAGGGACTTTTACTTTGACCTTTATACCTTGGCCTCTTCAAAACCCCAAGTTACCAGGGACATCTCCTCTGGGCCTAACCTCCCTAAATAGAAAGAACCTCCCCATTGTGGTGACATTGGGTGGGGTAGGTTCCTGTTACGCCAGTTTGGCCTCTATCTTCTAGCCATTTGACCTAGCTACAAACTGTGCGATAACATGTCCCACTCTAAAACCAAATCTCCTTGCTTGTAGTCCCCTCCTTCAGAATCAACTGCTTCTTGTATTCCGGTGTATTGTGTTGAGGGAGGTGGGTGGGTTATGTAATTAATACATCTTCTTGGTTTGGCTTAGTCAACGAATGTTCATAATCCCCTTTCCATTTGACGAAGCGAACTCCTTTCCCTCTAAACCTTATCAAATCGTCAATTTCATCCCCTTGTGTAGAAAAATAGTCATCCCAGTCTTCAGAGAGGTTAGAGGCATCGTCAAGATAATCACCCCAACTTATATCTCTTTCGATGGGGTGGGATTCTAGCAAAGCATTATCCCTTATATATGTTTCATGCAAATGTAACGTCTCGTCATTACCTTGTGTAATGTTGTCCTTGTGATTGCTAGGAATATTCTGGTTACCCTTTCCCTTGGTCCATGTTATCTCATTAATATTATCTTCTTCTACCAAGGTAAGAGCGGTCCAGCCATGAACCAAGTAGGGATCTACAAAATTGTAGTCACTATGTCCATGATTACACCTTTCGATGTGTTCCATCCTCTTTGTCTTGTTATGCAAAGTGATGCAATCTTGGTCCCTAACGGGGATAGTTGCGTAGGACAAGTCCACCTGTAGATTTGCGCCTAAAGTAGCAGCCCATTCCCTAGATAATATCATTCCCCAAGTGTCAGGTATATCGACAACAACGACGTCCATTATGATGGGGAAATTAGGGTAGTCGGCAAGGTAGACTTCAAAACCTTCCATCAAGTCGTAGACCTTAATCCCCTTTGGCTCAAATCTACGAATATCGATATAAGGCCCTGCAACTTCAAGCCCCAATTGGTTCATAACCTTTAAACTCATCATATTGACAGATGACTCAGAGTGAAGCATGCAATTGTGAAGACATAGGTCATCTATCAGTAAGGAAGTGAGAAAGGGTGTTTGTTCATTTTGCTCAAAATGACCAGTTTGTAATAGTGTGGAAGTTTCTTCGAACAATTGTTGGTCATCTGGGGTTTGTTTTGTCAAAGAAGGGATTTCCAACATTCCACGAATCATTTTGACCATTTGTAAGATATAGGACATACTAGTGCTTAGGTTGGTTCCATCATTGCTAGGTTTTGGGAAAGGTTGGGATAGATCCCCAGAATACACATGGGGCTCTTCAAGCTTTACCCTTGATTCCTCACTTGTTTGGCTCAAGCACTCAATCCTAGGCTTCCTCATGTGTTGATTTTCTTGGATTTGATATGGCGCGAACAAGGTAAATATGGAATCTACATAATTAGATTTCTCATGAGTAGCCTCTGGGTGATCACATTGGAAATGGGATTCTTTGCATGATAAGAACTTAGGATCATCTTCCTGTCTTGCAACATTTTGTAGATTCAAAGTGTTCGGACAAATTCGTTCTTCTGGAGCATGAGGTTTTATTGTCTGAGGAAGTCTCATAGAAGGAGGCTTTTGGGCTTGTGATAGTGCTCTTTCTAACTTAGTGATTTCTTCAAAGCCACCTAGATCCTTAGAGGGTTTATGTTTGTTATCGCACAATCTGTACTTGCCTAAAGCCCCAAGCAAGTAGACACAAGATTGGCGTAACAGGGGGTGACCTATCACTGACACCTTAATAGGAAACCCCTTTCTATTTAGGAGTATATTAATGTACCCCTGGAGAGACGTCCCCGGTGACCTGAGGGTTTGAGAAGGCTAAGGCAAGAAAGTTCCCCCCCTCTCACAAGTCACGCAATTTCAAAGGGTTCTTTTATGTCTTATAGAGATGAAACAAATGAATAATATTGTGTACCTGCCCAGAACAAGACAACAAAACAGAAAAAGAGCACTTTCCAAGTACCAAAATGATGTTAATGCTTCATAAGACAATGAACTCTTGAGAAATAGACTAGCTAATATAAAATTGCAGCAGTATAACAGTTTACAACAGCAATGATAAATTTGTAATAGCCACAATAATTATGCTCCAAAATGCTTGAGAAAAGACTTGAAATAGTAGCTTTAACTAGGCAAATTGATATTAGATAGTCACAAGCAGATTTAGCAGTGTCTAGCTAGCATAACATGTCACTTTTGAGGTCAGTTTGTTGTTGTTAGATGGCTGTAGCAATCTTTTGCAACAGCAGCAAGTTAGTTAGTGAATTAGGATAATCTAAGGTTAGTAGGAGTTAGTGAATGTTCCAAGGAAGATAGTTCGAAAGTTGTTTGATCAATCAATCACTAGTAGTGGATAGACTAGTGCCTTCTAGGGTAATGGAGTCAATGATAGCAGCAGCAACTCTTAGAGGAAAATAGCAATGATAATACTTAGTCAAAAGGATATGGAGAGGATGAGAGAGGTGTTAGTAACCCAAGGCCTCAAACATCCAAGTCCTAGAGAGATAGTTGCTAGAAAGTAAGGAAACTTAGGCCCTAGCGATTTCTCTTTCCTTAGACAATTTGAAACAAAATATGCAATAGGCAATGTAAGTAGGGTTACTAGAGTGCTAGAATGGTAAGGTTCTAGTATCTACTTCTAGATAAGGTGCTCTTTGAGAAATTTAAACAAGTGGAAAATTATAGAGAAAAAGATAATAACTTATGTCTTTCTCCTCGGGTTTCAAGCAAGCAATTTCATAATCTTTAACATGAAACAAGTAAAATTCACCATAAGCATTCATTCACAATAAAGAAATATAGATTTTCTACTTACTTCACCAAGAATAATCAAGCTTAAACCCTAGTTGAAGATTTTCCACCATGAAAATAGTCAAGATACACCAAAAATGCCTCTCCAAGAAGTTGCGCACCACTTAGTTTCAGCCAATAACCCTTAAAGAGGGCTGAATTTCAGACCACACACTTGTGTGATGAGAGATGATGAATAAAAAAGAGAGCTTTTTCTCTTATTTATACAATATCAATGACCTTTAATTATAGTTAGGTCATAAAAAGGCCAACATGGCCAAATAACATTTAAAATCCAGCTTTTACAAAAATGTCTTTAATTAAACCCTAATTTCTGTTAAGTTTTGGGCTATTATTAGGTTTCTTTTCAATTTACTAGATAACAATAGCATCGGTAGGATCACTGAGAGAAACACAATCACAATATACACAACATTTATCCTAGGAAACCCTCATGGGGGAGAAAACCCAGCAAAAACTTCCTTAATATAGATAGCCAATACAATGCCAAGACAATAAACCAAAACACTAAAGAATATCCAACACTGAGCAATGCACCTCTCTCTTCCTTCTTCTCCCAACTGCAGCTACCAAACTTGCGCACTTGATGAGCGAATGAGTGAGTGAGATAATGAGGCGTTGGCTTCCTTTATTTATACAAGCTGGCAGGCACAAGAAAGATGTCTCTTCACTAGGCAAGGCCGACTTGTCTTCTTAGTGGTTAAAACCACTTTAATTAGGCCTGGGAGTTGACTTCTTAATTTGCATAATACAATTAGGGTTTGACCAATCCGCAAAAGGGGATTTGGTCAATTACAATACCCGACATGATCAATCCACAAAAGGGGATTGATCAGATGAATAATAACTCAATAATAAATAGAATGCTCTTTGCAATTACAATATTTCAACACTCCCCCTTAACAAGCAGGGTATTCTACAACATCATCAAGAGAGAGAGAGAGGGCAGCAACATCAACAGCATCAGGGACACTGACTGGCATATCTATAAATCATCGGAAGTTTTTCTCATCATCAATATCATCATCCACAACAAGGAGCTGGAATGGCATCATTATCATCTGCATCAACATGGATTAGTATAACACTAATACATCGTCATCATCAATAACATCACAAGGTTGATACAACATCAACAACAAAAACATCACAGCACGAAGGCTAGAGCATCATCAACATCAACACTAGGCTGGAAATATTTAGCACGACGCTAGCATCTCAACAACATCAGCATGAACCTGGAAATCTTCAGCACGAAACTGGCATCTCAACAACATCAGCACGAAGTTGGCATCACAACAACAACAGCACGAAGCTAGAAATCTTCAGCACTAAGCTGGCATCACAACAACATCAGCATGAAGCTGGAAATCTTCAGCACTAGGCTAGCATCACAACAACACCAGCACAAAGCTGGAAATCTTCAGCACTAAGCTGGCATCAACACTACTACTCCTTTCAAGGGAGGTCCTTCAGGACTACACCAAGCTTGTCTCGAAAGTGCTTAAACTTTACACGAGACAGAGGCTTGGTCAACACATCAACAACATGTTCATCTGTGCCAACATAATGGAGCTCTATGGCTCCTCTCTGCACCATATCACGAATGAAGTGATACCAGATCTCTATGTGCTTCGACTCATCATGGAACACATCATCTTTATACAACTATGGTTATCACATAGGATCACGGTGGATTCCATCTCCAGATCAAATAGATCTGTCAACAACATCTAAAACCATATGGCTTCACCATTGGCAAAACATGCTGCAATATATTCCGCTTATGTCATGCTAAGAGCAATACTTGATTGCTTCCTACTCTGCCATGAGATCATGGCTGACCCCAAACTGAAACAACATCCTAAGGTGCTCTTTCTGTCAGAGACACTTCCATCCCAATCTAAATTGGTATAACCACTCAGTCTGAAGTCATGATCTCTAGTATAACAAAGACCAAAACCCAACGTACCCTTAAGGTATTTCATCACATGTTTTGCATCATCAAGGTGAACGTTTTGCATGATCAAGATTTCCAGGTATGAACAAAAATGTTTTTCTTTCATTTGTTTGAAGTTTGAACTTGAAGATTTGAACTTTGTTTTCTAAATTTTTAGAGTTAGGCTAGGGTTTGCAATGTGCCTCTTCTTGTTGTTTTTGAATGGAAGATTCAATCATTCTAATTCATCTATCTCTTATTATTTAACCTTTGCATTATCGTGTGTTTATTTTGGTTTTTTTTTGTGCCATAGGTTTAATATTTTCATCCAAACAAAATGCCGAAGGCATTGGATCCAATTTGGGTGTATGGTGAACCAGTGCAACTTCCCAATAGACAAGTATTGACATGCAATCTTTCCTGCAAAAAGATTTTTGCAGGAATTATCCGCTTGAAATACCACCTTGCCAAAAACCTTGGGATTGATGTGGATCCTCGTCCAAACAGTACCCCGGAAATTATGCGTATTGCAAACCAATCACTCATTGATAGGGCTAATAAGAGGGCTAGAGCAGCAACAGCACGACAGAGAGAGAATCAATGATTTG
Source organism: Picea mariana (assembly GCA_032191745.1). Classification (NCBI taxonomy): domain Eukaryota; kingdom Viridiplantae; phylum Streptophyta; class Pinopsida; order Pinales; family Pinaceae; genus Picea; species Picea mariana. Next base: position 39,356 of record JASDQU010736636.1, on the reverse strand, counting down.
AATTTTGAATTCCTATGATCTATCATTTTCATTTTATCATGTACTATTTAGTATCTAGATGCCTCATGATGATTCATCTCATGAGATACATTTATTTGATCATTTGATATGATTTTGTATCTACCATCATCCTATCTGGAACATGTTTCAGAATTTTCAGTTTAGTAACGATATGTGACCACTTGACATCTTATGCATCTTATTTATTGGTTGTATTTTCATATTTATGTAGCAAAGTGTTTATTTGATGTTGTTGTTGCTCTACAAGTTTAAAAATTTGAAAAAAATGAGTGTTTTTGTATTTTTTTGAGGTCTTGCGACATATTCCGACATTTTCCACCGATGTCGCCAAGAAGTTACATTCCAGACCCTCGCCGACACTTTCCCCGACACGAGATATAAAGCACTACTGCAAAGCACCATCTGTCTCAGTGCCTGAGAGTATGTCCTCTCCTCTTTTTGCAACTGTTCCTTCTGGAACTGGGACTCTGCACCTGCAACTGCTCTAAAGCTGAGAATGGTTGCTCCATTCTCACTGTGACTACTGAAATCAGAGAGTAACTCCTCTACTCCATCATGGCAACAACTTCATCTGAAACTAAGAGTGGCTCAATAACTGATACTGAATGTAGCTCTTCTTCTTTCATGGATGTAACTCTATCTTTTATTGTAGTCATGTCTCCATGACCCAACTAATGTACTGCACCAACCGCCACTCAATTTTAAATATGGGGATTGCTCCCCCTACATCTCATAATATATATGAATCATGGTTGTTCTGGTTATCTTCATGAATACTGGAACTATTTCTTCAATTACTGGAGTAAGTGTCTCATCATAGTCTTCTCCCTCTTGCTGGTAGAATCCTCTGGACACTCATCAGGATTTGTACATCTGCAACATGCTTGATCTGTTAGATCAATCTTGGAAGTTAATATTGACTTCTCTTCTAGTCTCATGGAAAAATCCTTATTCTAGTCTTTCTGACTGGCTTCCTTCTCTGTCACTGAAACAAGGGAATCTTCCCAGGAGATTTCATATCTCCTAGAAGTTTTTGAAGCTACGATCTAGTCTTCTCATGGCATCTGTCTCCCAGTCCTAGAAGTTGTTTCTTCATCTGATCCTTTCTGAGATCAGGCTTACTCTCGATTTCTTCTGAGTCTACAAGGACTTCATCATCGCTTATGGGGTATACTTGGTGTTGAATACCAAGTCTAAATATGAAAAGTTGAGTCAGACTTCAAGTGAATTATGCTTCATGTCAAGGTGGCTTCATTATCCCTTGAACAAGTTTACTGTGAGTTCTTGTTCTAATGTTCGTTCATCTTTGGAGCCTTCTGCTCCTAACAATCAATCTCCATATGAGACACTCAGGATTTCAAAAGATAGCTTCTTCTTCATCTTCTTTGGTACATGAATGTATATGGTACATAGTCTGCTTCATGTCTCATCTAATATGTTGCCTTTTGCAACCTTCACTATAGCTTCCTCAAGGTTATCACCTGTGACCTGAAACAAGGTCAACAAAACAAGCTAGAATAATACTCTTTTGATAATAGTAAATAAAACAATAGCACAAATAATCGTCACGGTAGCTCCTTTAGAGCTTTCACTTGTGACCTGTCTGAAACAAAGATCAAAAGTAAGAAATACAATAAGAAATGAGATCAACACTCTTCTAGTGTTGTGATCAAACATTCATCCAAGGTAACCTCGAACCAACACAAGAAGTTTCTCCTAGAGGAGATGTTAGTTGTATCTGGTAAATGATTACATTAAGCATTCATCTCAGTATGCTCACATGCTACCAAGTATAATACTTTTCAAAGACTGCTACCTCAACTATAGTGTTTACTTGTAAAGGGGTAGTTATCAACTTGTCATGTGCAACTTTGAATCTTATCAACTTAATCAATCAAACTTGGAACCTGGAGTTTTGTCCTCAAGAATGAGTGTGTTGCTTTTCTTTCAAGTCTCCTTCACTCAAGATGACAAATGCTTTCTTCAACCTGTCTTCTGTACTAAGACAATATGTTATCTTGACAGAAATCTAAGTTAGAGAATAAGCTTTATAAACTCAACTTTAATCATCCTTGATAATTTTGACCAATGGTTAGTATGATTTCAACATACCACCTAGATGTTCATAAGGTCAAAATAATTTCATAACAAATAGATGCATATCAAGATAATCAAACCTAGGGTACATTAGTCTTCTGAGTATGTTGGATCTAAGATCCTTCTAGATCTATGATAGGAGATCCTTTCTCCTCCAAGTACCCCTTAGAATAATATAGTTGAAGCATATGTAAGTATATACCTCTGATGGTATCAGCGGGTGGTGGTACCATCCGATAGCAACGGTGATAGGTAAAAAACCTTCAAAACTTCAGAGGTGTTTCAACTTTAAGGTTGGCCAACACTTTACAAAATCTTTCACTACCACTGGAACTTTAACTGTAACTTAGGATTTTATGAGAAAACCCTAATTTTTCAAACTTCAAATTTTGAAATTCTGATCCAGGGGCTAGATGCGTTGCGCTGAGGCGAGTAAGCTGGTGCAGTCAGATTTCAGAAAATCCAAATTTTACCCCTTGAAACTGAGCTTGTGGAAATTTGGACTGGTACTTCTAGTACTGGTTCTGGTTTCCTAGTTTTTCTGGTTTTCTAGTACTAGTCAAAAACTAGGGTTTGACATTCTGGAGGCTCTGTCCATTGAAAAGGTGCACTTAAGCTACCAAAAGATTCACTACGGTAGGGCGCACTTTTCTTGATGGTTTTTAGGCAAAAATTCCTCTCCAACAAAAAGCCCTAATTTTCTTGTACGACAATAATGACGTTTTTGCTTATCCAGTGAAAGGTGCTCTCTTCAGCTTAGCTCTGATACCATGTTAAGTTTTGAGTTATTATTAGGTTTCTTTTCAATTTACTAGATAACAATAGCATAGGTAGGATCACTAAGAGAAACACAATCACAAGATACACAACATTTATCCTGGGAAACCCTCATGGGGGAGAAACCTAGCAAAAACTTCCTTAATATAGATAGCCAATACAATGCCAAGACAACAAACCAAAACACTAGAGAATATCCAACACTGAGCAATGTGCCTCTCTCTTCCTTCTTCTCCCAACTGCAGCCACCAAACTTGTGCACTTGATGAGCGAATGAGTGAGTGAGATAATGAGGCGTTGGCTTCCTTTATTTATACAAGTTGCCAAGCACTGGACAGGTGTCTTTTCACTTGGTAGGGCCGACTTGTCTTCTTAGTGGTTAAAACCACTTTAATTAGGCCTGGGGGGCGACTTCTTAATTTGCATAATACAATTAGGGTTTGACCAATCCGCAAAAGGGGATTTTCTCAATTACAATGCCTGACATGATCAATCCACAAAAGGAGATTGATCAGATGAATAATAACTTAATAATAAATAGAATGTTCTTTGCAATTACAATATTTCAACAATTTCATCTTCAAGGGTGACGTCATGCCCTTCTAAGGTGATGTTAGGCCCCTAAGTTGGAATGTTAGGCCTCAAGTGCAGGACATTTGGCCTCCAAAGGCCTTGAATGTTGCCACACGTGCCAATTAGCACACAATTGCCCATCATAAGTGAAAACCCTAACTCTGAATGACGTCAACGTCAAAATGATGATGTCATGTGCTCTCAAGGATCAACGTCCAGGTGGAAAGGCAAAACCCCCTAGGTCTAGGTCTGGCGAAGTGTCCCTGGTGCAATGTCCTTCTTTCTTATTGTTGCAAGCCTCTGGTTTCTCTTTCCCCATGGTGGGGTCACAGCATCCATCTGTTGGGCTTTCAGCCCCATGGAGGTCTGACCTAATCATTCCCCCATATATACGTGTCCATCGAGCAAAGTCCTGCAGTAACAACAAGTATGCCCTCCAGGGGCTCATAAGTCACGGGGATCCTAGCAATGTCAATCACATCTAATAATCAAATTACCCAAACATGTGCATCAAACCCCCCTTTACCCAAACAAATGCTCAAAGATGTTATGCAGTTTAAGAAGTCAAATTTGGAGAAGGTCTCAGGATGTCCTATAGGGCTAATCCTCCTTAAGTTTGGGGTGTTTCCCAAGTGAGAACCAATCTAGATCATGTAAGTGTGTGTGAAGTGGCGTAGGGGAAATGTTTGGGCAGAGGGTGCAGTGATAACAAGGAAATGTAGGTCTTGCCTATGGGTGCTTCTATAGAGGGCGAGTTGCACCTTATCATGGATGCCATTGTTTCCTAGCCCATTCAATGCCTTTTATTCTTAGTCTTATTGTTTCTGGTCTTTTTTTCTTTTCAAGGGAAAAGCTGGGGGACACTGTCCTGGTGTGGTGACCAGAGGTGACAGCATTACCCACAAGCATTTCAAGGAAATGCGAAGGTTGGCTCGTGACGAGACCCCCTTTCTCTTGGCTATGCCACCAAGAGCCACTACCCTGGTTTGGTGACCAGATAGATGGTAGTGTCATACCGCTACATTCTCATGGAGTTTTGATTTATCTTATGGGTTCCCTTTTCTTACTAAGAAGCCTTTTATTGCTTTCTTAGGAATCCCTGGGCGAAGCATCTCAAAGGTTTCATTTTGGCTTTTAACTCTTGCCAACTACTTTTACCCCCTGGGCCTTTAGCCCCTTCTTCCAACAAGGCATGGTACAACCCTTCCTAGCGTGGCAAACCCAATGTCCGAACCAAGGTGGGCGAAGGTGAGAGGAATAATGATGGAAAGTGGTAAGTATGAAGGGAATGGACAATGACCTTTCACAGACGCACCTAGTGGCAACTCATCTGAAAGGGGAATCAACTTACTAGGACATTATGTTACCCTCCCAGGTATGAACAAGTTAAAGAGCATAATTTCCAAGCAAACGTTATGAAATGAAGGAGAATTCAGTGCAACATATTCAAGTGCTTCAAAAATCAGAGTGACACATACCATGATACCCAGACTCATTACCTCATGGAGCAAGACTTACTTCTACTTCAGGACCACGTTGGTGGGATGGACGTTGCTACTGCTCATAGGTGGGTTGCACTAAAGAAAACATGGGCCCTCTAGGGCCATGCTCAAGTAATCTGGCTCTCGGCACTCCATGTATAGGACCTGTGGGCCTCGAGACATGATCTCCTTAGTTATCCCTAGGATAGGGGATTACAATGTTGTTTTGAAAAAATTAAGGCATCTTTCATACTTGAGAGCCCATTCTTCCAAGTACCAGTCCCTTTAGGGGGAATGGCTAACTTAATCTCATTGTTTACCTCTAGTATCTTTGGGAAAACATGTTCTTCTTCCTCAACCTCTTCCTCATTGAATGGGATCACACCATTTGAGATTTTCTTCAATCCGGCGAGCACCATCTTGTGCTTCCTTGAGGTTTGTAGGGAATTGGTTCCTAAGGATGAATTGGAAGTTTCCTTCGAAAGAATTTAAGTATTGTGCGAGAATAGCGCTCTCTGGTAGAAAGTTGGAATCAATTCGACCAAGTAAGGTATTAAACATGTCATTAAATTCCCTAACAGCTTCGTTGTTTTGTTTGCAAATGTTGGGATATTAGGAATAAAGGGATGCCATATCTTCCATTATGCCCCATCTTTGCAGGAAAACTTGTTCTAAACCTTCACAGGTTGTCAGGCTTTTGCTCGGGAGGTTAGTGCTCCATTTTCTAGCTGTTAGAATATAGAAGATTGTGTGCTTGTTTTACCATTGACGATACCCTTGTCACCCAACCATAGGCCGAAGCCACCCTCCGAGCACCTTAACCTTGACTGAGAATTACTCCGGAAGCAAACCCTAGGCTAGATAGCCAAACAAGGTGTAGCGCATCTTCCTCCAAGGATAGCGCACCAACAATATCTGATCAAATAGTCGAAACCCTAGCCAAGAGATAGTCCAAGCCAATACTGAAACTGGTTGCTGTAGCAGCTGCACCTGCAGCTCTCCTCCACACGTGCGCACCAAACTGGGAACTACAGTGCGCACCAGTTGCTCTCTGCAATTCTAAGATGTGTCAAATGAGAACTGGCGCCCTGTATTTATAGTGGTTCTGCCAGATTTGTTGGGGCCGACTTCTCCTTCTGGATATGTGTCTGTTCAGTATATTATTATTATTTCTGGCCGACTTCTTCTCTTGGAGGCTAATAACCTAATATAAATTATCTTCTTGAGTTGACAAGACTTCTAGGGTTATTAGCCAACTCATTAGGGTTTTCTCTTGCTTTCCGGAGTCTTCTATTCTCGTCAGGTTCATACGTGGAGGTAAATACCTCCCGCAGCTACCATAATATTAACACTCCCTCCTAGCTAGGGAGGTAGTACAGGTAATGGTCTTGAGCACAAAAACATACCATTTACCCGGTAGCATCAATATAGTCGTCTAGACTATCTCATGACTAGATCATGAGCATCACCATCACCATCAGCTGCATCATCTCTCGAAACCATACTTCATCTGAGTAATTAGACATGATGTTGGATAAGTCACTCATACCATAGAGTGATACAAGAGCCATTCTTATAATTTAGAAGAGTAAATGTTCTTGAACCGTTTTCCGTCTGGAAAATCTCTGTTCATCATTCGTCTGGATGATGATGATCTCCAATAAACTGTTGATAGTCTTCACGGCAATAAAAAAAATAGAACACAACTGTGTCTATCCATAGTAGTACATAACTACAATCCAGTGGTACACTACCACACCAAGTAACACACAAGTACTTGATCAACAACATATAGTCACGAACAATGGAACATATCCACCATAGTAGTCTTCATCTACTGTCATATAGCCTTCATAACAAACCTCTGATAGCAAACTGCATAGAAACAATGTTATGATATAAACTAAAACATCTGGGCCAATTTTTCACTCACATCTGTGAGCTCTGAAAGAATATTTGCCTCACAAACAGTGGAACATATCCACCACAGTAGTCTACATCCACTGTCATATAGTCTTCATAACAAACATCTGATAGCAACCTGCACAGAAACAATGTTATGATATAAACTGAATCATCTGGGCCAATCTTTTACTCACATCTGTGAGCTCTGAAAGAATATCTGCCTCAGAGTAGAATAATGAGATATCTAGACTATTCTTCTCAAGCAAGGAAGAATAATTGTCCTGTCTTCTGAACCTGGACCATTCCCCACCCTGGGCCATTCTTCCTACACTAATCAAAGTGCACCCTGGAGAGAATGTATAACCCTAAGGAATGTTGAGCCTGGACCATTCCCCAGCCTGGGCCATTCCTCCTA
>JASDQU010736636.1:10460-32037 GCA_032191745.1 Picea mariana | reverse complement strand
CCCTGGGCCATTCCTCCTACACTAATCAAAGTGCACCCTGGAGAGAATGTATAAACCCTAAGGAATGTCTGTCCCTGATTGTTGAGCCTGGACCATTCCCCACCCTGGGCCATTCCTCCTACGCTAATCAAAGTGAACCCTGGAGAAAATGTATAAACCCTAAGGAATGACTGTCCGGACCATTTCCTCTATTAACCACAAGAGGAAAAGACTGTCCTGCATCAACCTCCAAAACGGACCATTCCTCATGTTAACCACAATGGGAAATCGTTGTCCAGCGAGAAGGGCTAGTCTTCTTGAGTAACCCTCAAGAAGAGAGACTGCCCTAGACCACTCCCCATGTTAACCACAATGGGAAGTCGCTGTCTATGATACATCAGTAATCAGACTACTTCCCATGTTAACCACAATGGAAAGTGACTGTCCGTCAGAAGTCTCAATCCACTTTCTGAACAGGAAAGCATTTGTCCAAGATGGACTATTTTTCCAATTTAAAGATGAATGTCTTCAATAATGTTTTCAGTGCTCCCTCCTAACTTGGAGAGTCATTTCTTCCTTTTTCAATAAGAAGGAAGTTGTTTTCACGAGCTCTAGCTTGAGTACGCAAACTCTTTCATCTTGGATAGAAGCTTTACCAAAATGTCTGCTTATCTGCTCATCTGTGGAGATATGTATTTTAGAATCATTTTCTCCTTTCTGGACTTCATTATGGATAGTGTAATGCTTGATTTCAAATGTACTTTAGTCTCGAACATTGTGAAGGCTTCATGTAGATCTGAACAATAGAGTAGATCATACTTGGAAAACTGGAACATATCTATGTGGCACTTCTTCTGTCATCATGAGATCTGATCTACTGAGCACTCATCTTGATGTTATAAGAAATCTTCACCACGCTTCTGCTGTGCACTAGAGGTTCTCCACCAAGTTATCTTCTTCTATCTGCGTACAGGAGTCTCTTTCTGGTATGCCTCAAGGTCTTGAGATTGCTCTTCATACGCTCTTTATTCAATTTCTCTGGAGAACATTCTTTGCATTCATCTGATGTAGAACTCCAACTCATGGATGTTGCGGATGATATAATGACTCATGTAGTGATATGTCTAGTGTACTGGAACAAGTAATCATCATAGTTTTCTCCCTCCATCTGGGAGAACCTTTGGTTCTAGATCTCGCAATGCTTTCATTCATAAGTCTTCCATACATTGTTCTTCATCACGACTTTCAATTCTTCTGCTTGAGTGAGTTCATATCAGGATAGTAATCTTGTAATTCTTGATACAATCACTGGTTGTTCTGGTTCCTCTTTCTTTCTTGGAATCCTCATGTTTTTCTTCATGTTTTTCTTTAGCTCTTGGGTCCATGGAGTTTCTTATAGATTCCATGCCCTAGAGATTCCACTTCTTCCTTTCATCATAGGATCACAGATCTGGATGGACAATCAGGAATACTTTAAGGCTTCTCTTCGAAGAAGTCTTCTTCTGCGGTTGAACTAAACACGTACTGTCTTTCATGTTACTACCATGGATATATATATATATATACTTCATCATCTTTAATGGATCATAAGATTAGCTCCCTCCTAACCCTTGCTTCATGTAAGAGTGCATATAATCGGCTCCCTCCGTCTAACAGAGTGCACGTTTCTATCTACATACTTATTGTCTTCTGCAATATATAATTGGCTCTCTTGTCTAACAGAGTCCATGCTTCCGTCTTGTTCTCTTCTACAAAATGTCATGAGTCTTTTTCCAATTTCCTCTCGATTTGTTCACTTCTTTTCTGCCTTTGCTTCTTCTAAGTTTCTTCATGATTGATTCGGCTTATCTTGCAATAGCTTCTTCATGATTTGTATTTCATCCCTTCATGTGTATTATCTAATGATATCCATTTTCATCTTGTTTGTTCTTCCATAGGTATAGTTCTTCTTGGAACACATTATCTTCCAAGAGATAGATATATAAGATATGTACAGAGACAATGCAGACAAGATATGTACAAGAAATAAGAAGAGTGTTGTTACCTTTTAGAAGAAGAAGTCTCTTCCATCCTGCTTAGTCTTCTTTGTAGGTTCCTTTTCTTCGGCAATTGATGCTTCGTGTTTCTCCTTCCTTTTCTTTAGCTCGAGACAATGATTCTTGTAGTGACCATACTTTCGTCAGTTGAAGCATTGTAATTCTGAAATGTCTTTCTCTTGATTTGGCTTCCTCGTTGAGCCAAACTTCCTTTTGTTCTTGAAGTTCTTGAATCTTGTTGTGAAGGCTTGATCATCGTACTTCCTTTGGGGTTTCTCTTTTGCAATGATCCTTGATTCTTCTTGAGCACAACAAGTCCAAAGTTCTTCAAATGTCGGATACTCCTTCCTTGTATTCATGCTTGCGGCAAATGCATCCCACGTCTTGGGAAGACCATTGAGTACTATGTTCACCAATTCCTTCTATGAAGTGATCTCTTCAATAGCTTGTAGTTGATCTTTTAACTAGGAGATCCTTACAAAGTATGATGTTATGTTGTCATCATCATTCATCTTCATGTCACGGAGCTCATTCTTCAGACTCATAGCTTGTCTAATGTTTTTGACTGAGAAGAGATTTGTTAGGGCATCATACATCTTCTTCGATGAGTCAACATGGGAGATGTAGGGTATCAAGTGGTCTTTTATTGAATCCACTATGATACTCATGGCATTGATGTCAACATCTTTGAACTTCTCCATAGCTGCAACGTTTTGTGGTTCCTTCTCTTTTCCTTCTTCAAACTCTGGCTTCACAATCTTTCCTTTCACGATATCCAGCACTTTATTCTTGGCAAGGATGAGGTCAATCCTTGTCTTCCACACTCTGAAGTTAGAGGCTCCATCTAACTTGTTCTCAGACTTCATAGAATTAGTCATGGCTTGCTTGACTTGGTCAAACCCTGGATTTGACCAGAAATTCAAACTTCACGTCTTGGCTTGCTGAGAGTGTCAGGAGATGCGCTGGCTAGAGCGCACTGATCTATCCGAAGATTAGGTCAATCCATTCACTTAAGGTGCCTCAACAAGAGGATTAGGGTTCCTGCAACTACTCCTACTAGTAACCCTAGCGGTAGTGTTTTGGAAGTTGCTTCTGCTAATAACCCTAGCGGCAGTTCCTCAGCGAGCTCAATATCCTAGCGGCTATGTTTCCTTCCAGCATTTAGACTGAATGAAGGAGGTGTGGGCCCATAACCTGTTAGAATATAGAAGATTGTGTGCTCGTTTTACCATTGACAATACCCTCGTCACCCAACCATAGGCCGAAGCCACCCTCCGAGCACCTTAACCTTGACTGAGAATTACTCTGGAAGCAAACCCTAGGCTAGATAGCCAAACAAGGTGTAGCGCATCTTCCTCCAAGGATAGCGCACCAACAATAGCTGATCAGATAGTCCAAACCCTAGCCAAGAGATAGTCCAAGCCAATACTGAAATTGGTTGTTGTAGCAGTTGCACCTGCAACTCTCCTCCACACGTGCGCACCAAACTGGGAACTGCAGTGCGCACCAGTTGCTCTCTGCAATTCTGCGATGTGTCAAATGAGAACTAGCGCCCTGTATTTATAGTGGTTCTGCCAGATTTGCTGGGGTCGACTTCTCCTTCTGGATATGTGTCTGTTCAATATATTATTATTATTTCTGGCCGACTTCTTCTCTTGGAGGCTAATAACCTAATATAAATTATCTTCTTGAGCCGACAAGACTTCTAGGGTTATTAGCCAACTCATTAGGGTTTTCTCTTGCTTTCCGGAGTCTTCTATTCTCGTCAGGTTCATACGTGGAGGTAAATACCTCCTTCAGCTACCACAATATTAACACTAGCATCTCCAGTAAGTGAAGCAAAGAAAAGTCTCATGAATGTGTCAGGATGTTCTTTCCCAGACATATGGAAGTCATAACTCTCACAAAATTTGCTCCAATGTCTGTTACCAAAAGCCCCATCCTCTTCGAAAAACCTAGGTATCCACGAATCGGCATCTTTAGGGAGATCATGTAATCCTCCTTCGATATTGGTCAAGTCTAAAGGGTCGAAGAGTTCTCCGAGAGCTCGTTTTGGAGGGGCCATGGGGACAATAGGAACTACACAAGAAGAAAGTGTATACTAACGTCTGCTACAGGTAGTCATCAGTGGAGTCGTCAGACAATCTTCTTGAGATTATCAAAGGGATGAGAGGATCACCCTTAGTGGATTCGCCAGGTAAGCTTTGTCAAATGAAGGCTTTGGATAAAGGCTTACCGAAAACTGTCGTTCGAGGAAAATTGACTCAATGTTGCCCGACAACGACGCCAAAATGTTATTGCACAATCTGTACTTGCCCAAAGTTCAAGGCAAGTGGATGCAAGATAGGCGTAACAGGGAGTGACCTATCATTGTCACCTTAATAGGAAACCCCTTTCTATTTAGGAGTATGTCGAAGTACCCCAAGGGAGACGTCCCCTGTGACCTGAGGGTTTGAGAAGGCTAAGGTAAAAGGTATAAGAAAGTCCCACCCCTCTCACAGGTCACTCAAGTCAGAGGTTCTTTGTGTCCTATACAGATGAAGCAAAAGAGTAAATAAGGTGTACCTTCCCAGAACAAGACAACAAATAGAAAAGAGTGCAATTTCCAAGTACCATATGATGTGAGTGCTTCATAAGACCATGAACATCTAAAAAAATAAGTAAGTTGATATAATACTGCAACAATGTAATTATTTACAACAGCAATGAATGTTTTGTAACAGCCCCAACAATTATGCCTTAAGAATGCTTGAAAATGACAAGAAAATATAGCTCTAAGTTGACAGAATGATAACAACTTGTCAAAAGCAAAATTGGCAATGCCTAATCAGCTTTTAATGTTACTTTTGAGATGAATTTGTTGTTGTTAGATGGTTGTAGCAATCTTTTGCAACAGCAGCAAATTAGTCAATGGATTAGTCTAGTTAAATATTAGTAAAAGTTAGTAAAAGTTTCAAGGAAGATAGTTTGAGAATTGTTTGATCAATCAATCACTATAGTAAGTGGACTAGTGCCTTTTAGGGTGTATGGAGTCAACAATAGCAGCAGCAAAACTTAGAGCAAAATAGCAATGATAGTACTTAGTCAAAGGAGATGGAATGGATGGAGGAGGTGTTGGTAACCCAAAGCCTCAAGCATCCAAATCCTAAGAGAAAATTGGCTAGAAAGTAAGGAAACTTAGGCCCTAGCGATTTCTCTTTCCTTAGACAACTTTGAAAATAATATATGCAATAGGCAATTAGAGTAGGGCCACTAGAGTGCTAGCATTTAGGGCTCTAGTAGCTACTTCTAAACAAGGTGCACTTTGAGAAAATCAAACAAGTGGAAAACTATAGAGAGAAAGATAACAACTTATGTTTCTCTCCTAGGGTTTTAAACAAGCAATTTCATAATCTTTAGCATGAACCAAGTAAAATTTACCATAAGTATTCAATAACATAAACAAATTGCATATTTTCTACTTACTTCACCAAGAATAATCAAGCCAAACCCTAGTTGAAGATCCTCCATAATGAAAAATAGCCAAAATACACCACAAATTGTCTCTCCAAGAAGTTGCGCACCAATTAGTTCAGCAAATAACCCTTAAAGAGGACTGAATTTCAGACCACACACTTGTGTGATGAGTTCATGATGATAAAATGAGAGTTCTCTCTCTATTTATACAGTATCAATGACCTTTAATTAAAATTAGGTCATAAAAAGGCCGACATGGCCAAAATACATTTAAAATCCAATTTTTACATAAATGACATTAATTAAACCCTAATTTCATCTCCAACGGTGACATCATGCCCTTCTACGGTGACGTTAGGCCCCTAGGGTGGAACTTTAGGCCTTAAATGCTGAACGTTTGGCCTCCAAAGGCCCTGAATGCTGCCACACGTGCCAACTAGCACACAATTGCCCGCATAAATGCAAACCCTGACTGGATGACGTCTAGGGTCAAAATTATGATATCATGGGCTCTCAAGGGTCAACGTCCTGGTGGAAAGGCAAAACCCCCCTGGGTCTAGGCCTGCCAGAGTGTCTCAGGGGAAACGTCCTTCTTTCTTCTTTGGTGTCTCTCTGCCCCTGGTTGGGGTCACAGCATCCATCTATGGGCTTTCAACCCCATGGAGGTCCAAGCTAATCATTCCCCCATATGTACCTGTCCACCGGGCAAAGTCCTGCAGCAGCAACAAGTACACCCTCCAGGGGTTCATAAGTCACAGGAATCATAGCAATGTCAATCACATCTAATAATCAAATTACCCAAACATGTGCATCAAACCCCCTTTACCCAAACAAATGCTCAAAGACATTATGCAATTTAACAAGTCAGGTTTGGAGACGGTCTCAAGATGTCCTATTGGGCTAATCCTTCTTAAGTTCGAGGTGCTTCCTAAGTGAGAGCCAATCTAGGTCATGTAAGTGTGTGTGAGGTGACATGGGAAGTGTTTGGGCAAAGGGTGCAGTGATACAGGGAAATGTAGGTCTTACCTATGGTTGCCTCTGTAGAGGGCGAGTTGTTCCTTATCATGGATGCCATTGTTTCCTAGCCCATTCAATGCCTTTTGTTGCCTCTCATTTAAGTCCTTCTTCCCCAAGAAGTGTCTCAAACTGTTGTGGTCAGTGTAATCGCACAGATTGTAAGTTGGGCAAAGCCCGACACAATCCACAAAAGTGGGACAACTGTGAGAGTATCTACCCATGATCACCTTAGGTGGACACTCTCCTCACTTTAGTGATGATGGAAATCACCATAAGGGGGGAATCTCGATGGCCTTAGGGGGAGATGAGATGGAAAGTGGAGTAATTGAAGGTGATACATGTTATCCCCTATCCTAGGGATAACTAAAGAGATTATTTCTCGAGGCCCACAGGTCCTAGACATGGAGTACCGAGAGCCATTTTGACTTGAGCTTGGCCCTGGAGGGCCCATCTTTTCTTCTTCAGCGCCTCCATTCTGTCAGCAACAGCAGCATCCATCCCATCGGCATGGTTCTAAAGTAGCAGCATCCATACCATCCATAATTTTGGGTCATTGTGAAGCTTGTTTAAGGCATAACTTGTGAAGCTATCATCATATATTTATTGTTGTTATAAATTTTTGTTTGCTTCATCTTATATCAATTTATTGCTTTCATTGAAAAGCCCAAGGTTTTATGAAGCACTAACATCAATTGTTACTTGCAAAAAATAGTGTTTTCTTGTTGTCTTGTTCTTGGCAGATCAACTTAAGCATATCTTTGCTTCATATTGTTAAACCTTTGGGACTTTCTAATCGGTGTGACTAGTGAGAGGGGGCAACTTTTCTTGATACCTTTACCTTTGCCTTCTCAAACCGCAGGTCACCGGGGACGTCTCCCCTGGGATTTCATCCCTAAAGAGAAAGAGGTGTCTTATTTAGGTGACAATGATAGGACAACCTCCTGTTACGCCAATTTATCATCCACTTGCCTTTCCCTTTTGGACAAGTACAAATTATGCAATAACATACCCTAAAGGCACTAGTTCATACCTTAGATTTGATTGATTGATGAAAACAACCTTCAAACCATCCACCTCGAGATCTCTACTAACCATTTCTAACCTTAGATTAGACTAACTTACTAACTATCTTGTTGTTGTTCCAAAAGAAAGCTACAGTCATATATTACAGCAGTAAAAGCTTCTAAAAGCAAGTGTTAGAGCTGATTTTATATTGCATTTTTTGCTTCTAGCAAATACTAGCATATTGCCAATTTTAGGTTATCATTTTTGGTCATTATTGAAGCTTGTTTAAGGCATAATTTGTGAAACTATCATTATATATACATTGTTGTTATAAATATTTATGTTGCTTCATCTCTTATCAGCTTATTGCTTTTATTTAAAGTCTATGATTTTATGAAGCACTAACATCAATTGGTACTTGCAAATAGTGTTTTCTGGTTGTCTTGTTCTGGGAAGGTACAGTTAAGCTATACTTTGCTTCGTCTTATTAAAACCTTTGGGACGTTCTGATCAGAGTGACTTGTGAGAGGGGAAGAACTTTCTTGATACTATTACCTTTGCCTTCTCAAACCCCCAGGTCGTCGGGGACATCTCCCTTGGGCTTTACCCCTAAAAAGAAAGAGGTGTCTTATTTAGGTTACAGTGATAGGACAACCTCCTGTTACGCCAATTTATTGTTCACTTGCCTTTGGCTTTTGGTCAAGTACAAATTGCACGATAACATTTTGGCGCCGTTGTCGGTGAACACTGAGTCAATTCTCCTCAAAGACGACACTTTTCGGTAAGCCTTTCCTCAAGAGCCTTTACTTTGCAAAGTTTACCTGGCGACTCCAGTAAGGGTGATCCCCTCATCCCTTTGATAGTTTCAAGAAAATTATCTGGCGACTCCACAAACCTCAGGGAGGTATACCAACCCTCTCGGGTCCTTTAGAAGAAAACCTCCTCGAAATTCTCCTATAGTAAAATCATTATTTGGAGGCAATCTTCCTTTGAACACGATGTCTAGCACAAGAACTCAGACTGTTAATCCAAACCAAGCTAATAACCAGAAGCAATGGTCATCTAAGCTCTTCAAACCGTTAGACATGACAAGTATACCAGGATACTCGAGGCAAATTCCCCCTAAGTATGAGAAATGGTTGCCTAAATTCACTGGTAATGATGTAGTCAGTGTCGAGGATCATATGAGCAATTTCTGGGCCTTCTTTCAGCTTCATCCCATCAATGATGATGTTGAGGATCTAGCTATGAAATTATTCTTTGTGACCCTCCATGATGGCGCTAGACGTTGGTATAATGGTCTACCTAATGCTAGTATTAAAACCATGGATAGATTGGAGGAAGTATTCCTCAAACAATGGAGTGTCAAGGAAGACCCCAACATGCTATTGAAAAGGCTGAATAACCTCACAAAACAAGAGAATGAAACCGTTACAGAATTCCATGACAAATTTGAAAATTTGATGCAGAAGATCCCAGTGAGCCATCATCATTCTTATAGTTTCCTTCTCTTTCTTTATACCAAAGCCTTTACAGGACAGTTGGGATATCTCCTCGAAGATAAAGCCCCTAAAACAATCCAAGAAGCCCAAGAGGTAGCTACAAGGATTGAAGACAACCTTTCATCATCTAGAGTCGAGCCTTTCTCAGCCCCAACAGTCAGAATGGATGTTAAACCTAAGATAGTCCACAATGTTGAACCTACCTCAGACATTAGCGCTAGCTTGGCAAAGCTACAACTGATTGTAGATGGCATCATAAAAAACCAAGAACTAATGATGAATAGGATTGTCAATCTAGAAAGAACTCAACAACAAGCTCCTATGGTTCCTTGCAAAGGACAATTTCATAAAGGAAATCAAGTTTTTAGACCAAAGAATGATCAAGAGGTTCCCAATACTTTAGCCCCTGCAAATGTAGTAGATGAAAACCCTTGGTGCTTACAGTGCAAAGAGTCACATTGGGAGCATGAGTGTCCTTTCAATAATGGTGATCATGACCAAGTAAACATTGTAGACCATACCATTGAAAATCCTCAATATTGGCTTAATGTCACACTTGAAGAACATCAAGAAGGCATAAAGGAAGAAGCTAGGTTGGAGGTGATAAATAACCTTGACCAAGAGTCCAGAGAAAAGTCGAAGAAGCAAAAATTCCAAGTATATGCTAGGCAAAAAAGAATGAACCAACCTCTTTCTACTGGTCCCGTAATTTCACAAACAAGACCTCCACCTATGAACATACTTCTTCCTAAGAATCCCACCAAGACTGACAAAGTGGATTTAAACTATGATTTTGAAGGTGCACTGGCAAAAATGCACGTGACCATTCCATTAAGAGAAGTCATCAAAGTCCCATCTGTAAAGGAAAGGTTCGAAAAAAAATTCAAATGTTCGGATGGACCAATGGACCCTCCTATCATGTTAAAAGCAAATCACTTTAGGGTTCAATATGATGGACATCCACCTTTCTTCATGACCTTGATGATTAATAACAAATGCCTTAACAACTGTATGTTTGATTCAAGGGCAAGTGCTAACATGATGTCTTTGAAAGTCATGGAAAAATTAGGCCTAAAGGTCACACAGCCATACAGGAATGTGTGCGGTTTTGAATCCAGGGCCATACCCACTCATGGGGTAGTTGAGAATGTTGAAGTATGCCTTGGAAAATACCCCGAGAGAGTAATCCACATGGGTATTGTGGTAGTGGATGCCCCGGATGTATGGGGAATGCTATTGTCTAAGAAGTTTGTTGCAATGTTGGGAGGCACTTTAGAGATGGATCTCACTTGTATTAACATGCCTATGAATGATGGAACGATAAGCCGCCTCCTGAATGTGCCAATGACCAAGGTCCATGTGCAGGAAATTGGTGATGATATTGGAACTAGCGAAACACATGAACCAATCAAAGAAAGTCTTCCTGTATTTTCCCCTGATGATTTTCCTTTTGCTTTAGAGGAAGACTTTGATCAAATACAATGGCCAAAGAAGGAAGAGTAT
Organism: Picea mariana; assembly: GCA_032191745.1. NCBI lineage: Eukaryota > Viridiplantae > Streptophyta > Pinopsida > Pinales > Pinaceae > Picea > Picea mariana. The sequence continues at coordinate 21,539 of JASDQU010736636.1, read as the reverse complement.
CAGCAACTCCTCGGCAAATATAAGGACAAAGAAGTTGGGATTGTCAAGTTATTAAAGAAAGGAGAAGATGACATACTGATCCGACCATCCCAGCAGGAAGTCTTCACAGCAGAATCACACCCTCATCCCTCAAGACAATATACTAGAGTCATACAAGAAACAGGCAAATTTAAGACAAAAAACTACCAAGAGGGAGATACAGTCTGGATGTGGGATACAAAGAAGGGAGAGCCTACTAATGTCAGAGGGAGTGCACAATTTGGCTTGGACCCTTCAGAATCAGAAGGAAGTTAGTCAATGATGCCTACTATTTATCCACGTTGGAAGGAAGAAGACGTCCATTACCCGTTAGTGGACACCTCCTCAAACCCTATCAGGGGGCAGAGACTTGACTTCACAGGTAAGTGCAAGTAAGTAGGTAGGCATTTTGCATTCATCGTATATACAATCTGCATTTCATGCTAGAGTAGTTGTATTTCCATTTGTATATATGATTGCTTACTTGTATTTCATTTTATCATATATGAGCCAGGGGTGATATCACCACCCCAAATGATTATTGATCGTTTCTATTGAGATCTAGCAGGTCACAAGTCATACCAGAGATGTTGAGGTTCTCATGCACTCTACGGTGAGCACATGTCCCCGAGCTGGAGCCAGATGTTATCCCCTATCCTAGGGATAACTAAGGAGATTATGTCTCGAGGCCCACAGGTCCTAGACATGGAGTACCGAGAGAAATTTTGACTTGAGCTTGGCCCTGGAGGGCCCATCTTTTCTTCTTCAGCGCCTCCATTCTGTCAGCAACAGTAGCATCCATCCCATCGGCATGGTTCTGAAGTAGCAGTGGGTCTTGCTCCATGAGGTAATGAGTCTGGGTATCATGGTATGTGTCACTCTGATTCTCAAAGCATTTGAATATGTGCATTTAATTCTCTTTTGTTTCATGACGTTTGCTTGGACATTATGCCTTTTAACTTGTACATACCTGGGGGGGATGACAAAATGCCCTAGCGGTATGACACTACTATTCATCTGGTCACCACGCCAGGGTAGTGGCTCTTGGTAGCATAGCCAAGAGAAAGGGGGTCTCATCACGAGCCAGCCTTCTCATCTCCGTGAAATGCTTGTGGGTAACGCTGCCACCACTGGTCACCACTCCAGAGCAGTGTCCTCCAGCTATTCTCTTGAAAGAAAAAGCAATAAGACAAAGAGTAAAAAGGCATTGAATGGGCTAGGAAACAATTGCATCCATGACAAGGTGTAGCTCACCCTCTTTAGAGACACCCGCAGGTAAGACCTAAATTTCCCTGTTATCACTGCACCCCTTGCACAAACATCTCCCACACCATCTAATGCATTTACATGACCTAGATTGGTCTTCACCTGGAAACACCCCACACCTAAGGAGAATTAGCCGAATAGGACATTCTGAAAACCTCTCCAAACCTGGCTTGTAGAATAGCATAACGTCTTTGAGCACTTGTCTGGGAAAAGGGGGGTTTTATGCACATGTTTGGGTAACTTGATTATTAGATGTGATTGGCATTGCTATGATCCCTGTGACTTATGAGCCCATGGAGGGCGTACTTGTTGCTGCAAGACCATGCCCGACGAATAGGTACATATGGGGAGATGATTAGCTCGAACCTCCGTAGGGCTAAAGGCCCACCAGATGGATGTTGAAACCCCAGCCAGGGGCAAAGAGATACTGGAGGCTTGCACGAGAGAAAAGGGAGGACGTTCCACCAGAGGCACTTTGGCAGGCCTGGACACAGGGGGTCTTGCCCTCCCACCATGACGTTGGCCCTTGAAGGCCCTTGACGTCATCATTCAGAGCCTTGATGTCACCCAGTTGAGGTATCCAGCATGAGGACGGTTTTGGTTGGCACGTGTGGCGATTCCTGAGGGGTTTTGAGCCCCAACATTTCACTTTGGAGGCCTAGCGTTTCAAGAGGGAGGCTAACGTCACCCTAGGAGGGGCATGATGCCACCCTAAAAAGATGAATTTAGGGTTTTATTTGTCAATTTTATGTAAAAATGGATTTTTCATGTAAACTTGCCATGTCGGCCTTTTTTGACCTAAAATGTAATTAAAGGTCATTTGTATTGTATAAATAAGAGATCAAGCTCTCATTTTTATTGATCATCTTTCACTCACACAAGTGTGAGGTCTGAAATTCGGCCTCTTTTAAGGATTATTGGCTGAACTAAGTGGTGCACAACTCTTGGCGGGAGCTTTTATTGGTGATTTTTTGCATTTTCATGGTGGAAAGACTTCAATTAGGGCTTGTGACTAGATTATTCTTGGTGAATGTAAGTAGAAATCTACAATCTTTCTTTCTTTGAATGGTTATGATATCTTTTACTTTTCATTTATGAAATTATGAAATTGCTAGTGTGAAACCCTAGAAGAAAAGCACATGTTATTGTCCTTCTCTCAATAGCTCTTCAACTACTTGATTTTGCTAGAAGACACCTCCATTGAAGCATATGCTACAGCCCTACCTTAGTAGCACTCTAGTACTTTTACTTCATTAAGCTTTTATTTTATTTCAAGCTTGACCTAAAGAAGAAGGAAAACCACTAGGGCCTAGGGTTACGTACTTCCTAGTAGTCGTTTTCCTTCTACAATTTTGGATGATTGAGGCCTTAGGTTACTAACACCTCAACCATCCTCCCTCTTGTCTTTAGTTCACCTATTATCATTTGTTTCCCCTATGATTATTGCTGCAAAAGTGACTCCATTTACCCTAAAGGCACTAGTTCATACCTTACATTTGATTGATTGATGAAAACAACCTTCAAACCATCTACCTCAAGATCTCTACTAACCATTTTTTAACCTTAGATTAGACTAACTTACTAACTATCTTGATGTTGTTCCAAAAGAAAACTACAGCCATTTATGACAGCACTAAAAGCTTCTAAAAGCAAGTGTTAGAGCTGATTTTATATTGCCTTTTTTGCTTCTGACAAATACTAGCATATTGCCAATTTTAAGTTATCATTTTTGGTCATTATTGAAGCTTGTTTAAGGCATAATTTGTGAAGCTATCATTATATATACATTGTTGTTATAAATATTTATGTTGCTTCATCTCTTATCAGCTTATCGCTTTTATTTAAAGTCCATGGTTTTATGAAGCACTAACATCAATTGATAATTGCAAATAGTGTTTTCTCGTTGTCTTGTTCTGGGCAAGTACAATTAAGCTATACTTTGCTTCATCTTATTAAAACCTTTGGGACTTTCTGATCAGAGTGACTTGTGAGAGGGGAAGAACTTTCTTGATACTATTACCTTTGCCTTCTCAAACCCCCAGGTCATCAGGGACGTCTCCCCTAGGCTTTACCCCTAAAAAGAAAGAGGTGTCTTATTTAGGTGACAGTGATAGGACAACCTCTTGTTACGCCAATTTATTGTTCACTTGCCCTGAGCTTTTGGGCAAGTACAAATTGCACGATAACAGTACCCCTATAGGTTAAAGTAAGAAGTGGAAGATGGCTTGGGTAAGAGCCTTGTTCGTAACGGTAGGTTGCCAGAGTGAAGTGTACCTACAGAAGAGAATGATACTTGCCCGAGACAAGACAAAATGAAGAGATACAAGCCAAAATATCCAATGGACAAGCACGTGAAGCTTGTTGTCCTATATTGCAGCAGTAAACAAGAATATATATCAGCAAAGAAAAATGTTGTTAACTGCAGAAATAACCATCCAATGTACGAAAGAATTATTAGATAATGAAGCACTAAACAAGCATATAATGTTCCAATACTTCAGCATAAACTTTGATTGTAAAAGAGGGTTGCTTAATGATGTTTTCCGAAACCCGTATATATTCATTCCAGATCTGATTTATATGTTTTATCTTTATTTTCTGGTCAATAAAGAGTAAAACTACAGCCCAACAATGAATTTTATTGCTTCTAGCAAATTTTGGGTTTTGACCCTACGGGGATTTGAACCCTAATGTTGTAAAAGTAATTTCCAGCCAGCTAGAAATTAATTTTGCAGCAGATTTGAAGGTTCTAGGGCACGAGTCTCACTTATACTTTGTTACCCTATCCTCTAAACCCACAGAGCTATTGATCTAGTGTATTTTTACACTTGTGGGAGGCCTCAAAAGGCCATATTCTTGTTGGTTTTCAGCATTTTATTTGTTTTTTGACAGGTCTGATATAGCGGGACAGCAAAGAAATATCTCATTTCCAACGACTTCATCCAAGGTACACACATTACAAATCTTACGTAAAGTGGTAAGGACATTCACCCCTATCTCTTGTGCATTACTTAGCCAATATTTTGACGATTTGGGGTAAGTTAGCTTACTGATTTGTAAGTTTATTTTCTTCATTATTTACTAAGTCTAGCAAGCCTTGAAACAATTAACTCCAATTTTCACCTAGTGTTCTCTGTTTAGGCACTACTCTTAAGATTCTTTGAGGTGAAGTAATAGTTTGCGGGAAGCCTCCCAGAGCCTCTTAGCGTAGGAGTTTGGCTCGAACGGGGAAGGACAGGTGTTGTGGTGACATTGGGCAACTATCTCCTGTGTTGCTGCCATAGCAAACTACGAACCTTGGTGGTTTGCTAGTTTCGACAGTAACAGGTCTAGTGAAACTTAACAAATCAAACTTGCTACCATCTATCTATGCAGTGTTTCATCTACCTTCATGGGATCATCTTTCACAGATAGCTTTCAACCTATTTCAATTGATACCGATGATGACTTCAAACCTATCATAATGAATCTCATAAGACACTCTCTTGCATAATTTACATGTGGGATAAAACTGCTTTCTCTCTTCTACCATACCTCTAATCTTTCTAAATCCTCATATTACCCCCTCCCACCTTAGGGGTAACTAAAGAAGATCATGTCTCATGGCCTGCAATGAAGACTATGATCCCAATGATGTCGATGAGCAGCATGTCCACAGAGAGCAACCCAACAGCCCCCTCAGATGCCTCTTCTTATTCAGCATGGCTCATCACACTCAATCAACAAAGCTCAATGGGAGATCATGTTCCGACACCTTATGAGGTACATTAGTCCTTGTTTCATATAAAGTGTCAGATTTAATACATTGGGCATTTAAGCAATGATCATAGGTTAAAGTTGGATAATGAATTGTGAGCTCAGAAGTTACGTTTTTTGCCTTGTTTCACCTTGGTGGCCATTCTAGGCATCATAGTCATGTGTCGTCACTCCCGGGGAAAAGGGGTACTACTAGTGGTTCCTTGAAAGGGGTAGCGTACCATTCCCAATCATACTCACCACTTTTCTATCCTCGATCCTTCCATTCTTGCACCTTTTGGGTAATGTGGTTACATGTACACCAAAAAGGCATGTACATCATTCTTTTATGAGAAGAAGGTGCTAAAGGCCCAGAGGTAGATTGCAGTTGGCCAATAATAAAGAAAGAAATGGTATAATGAGAACATTTAAAAGACATAGTCCATACTTGAGCTCTACCCCCTCATTAATGGATATCGCCCCTAGTCCTAATCAGTGTTTTAAAAACTGGTCGAACCGGAATCGGAACCAGCCGGTTTGATGGTCGACTGGTTCAAACCGGCCAATAAACCAAAACTGTCGGCCGGTTTATGATCAAACCGGTCGGTTTATGATCAAACTGGCCAGTTTGGTCATAAACCGGCCGGTTTGGTCCCTAAAACCTAAAACCCCCTAAAACCTAAAACCTAAGTAACAAACAAGTACTTTGCTCATGTTTTCTCATGCAAGTTGGAGTTGTAAGGTGTTTTGGTGTGCAGGGTTATTTTGCCTTATTAATGCTATTTAAAGAGGTCCCCACCCTCTCCATTTCACCCACCCTAGTAATTAAATTTTTAACATTACCATTAATTGTTTCAGGATGTTTGAGAGTGGTTCCAACCTCATTGGACTTCATATGGAGAAAGTAGAATTTTAGGTCCCATTCAAAATTCAGCAAACTTAACAGTTTTCAAGATTTCAAGCTTGGCAAGATTGCAATGTTTCCACTGGATTCTATCATGTATGAGGGTATGGAACTGACATTTAATCAGAGAACCAAGCCCTTTATGTACCTCGATGTTGGTGGCATTGACTATTGAACTCTTTTGTCACGACCCCAGTAAAAATGTACCCTTCTCTCAAGTATAAACTCTTCTATTGAACTCTTCTCTTTGTCGTCGTGTCAGGTGACTTAGTAGTGTATGTGCACACCAACCTCCGTCTTATATACAAGAAGAGAGAAGAGTGGTTGAAGGGAAAGACAAAGATGTGGGATGTGTTTTATGACGATAAGGGTTTGAACAACAGTGTTGAGTTGGCATTAGCCAACTTGGATCTTAATGAACTAGTGCTAGAGCCGATCACTTTTGATGATGGTGATCCTCTTGAGGGGTCATCCTCCAAAGTCCACATCAAAAAATGCACGAATTGCATTGGATATATGGGAGGAGGAGGAGGATGGAGGAGAGAGCAGTGGTAGTGATGCCAATCTTGATGATTATGACATGGAGTACTACTGATAGTCACGACTCATGAACTATGAGATTCTTCCATCTACGGTTCTAGTATCTACCCTATGGCTATTTAGTATTTTTCATTGGCATTCCCACCTATAGTATCAGTGACTCTAACTTAGTATGTTATTTGATGTTGTAGAGGCCATTTAGAGCCTCCTTGATTATGTATTTATGTTCTGATCTCTAGATATGTATTGCACTTGGTGTCGTTTTGATATATTCATGATCATACTTTGGATATGTTGTCTCTAATTGTCTCTAATGCTTTGGAAACATGATTTAAAATCTTAAAAATATATTTTTTTTGTTAAAATTTAAATATTTTATGTATTTTTTAAAAAACCAGTTCGACCGGTTCATTACCGGTTTCGGTTCCGGTTCAGGTTGGACCCTCGACCGGTTTCGGTTTTTAAAACTATGGTCCTAATGCAAATAAATGCATTATCAATCAAAGAGGACTTGAATATATCGTGAATTAAAAAAAAAGTGCTAAATGCTTGAAACCTTTTTAAGGGGACTTGCAAATCAAATGAAATAAAGTAAAAGGAAAATAAGGCGGTTTAGAATGCAAAAAGGGTCGAGGAAAGGGTAACTCAATTGCCAAGAACACCCTCTACAAAGGCACTCCTCGAGGTCAGCCCATACATTGTCTTGCATGTTAATGACCCCATGCCCAGAAGTAAACCCCATAGCCACCTCACATTCATTGCATCGTATCTATGATGGGTTCTTCCGAGAAATATCTCTCTACTTGGCTACTGGCACACCTAATAGGTTCTTTTGATGGTCCTCCCATACCTAAACTTGCCAAATTGCATAAAATCTTGAGCTGGTGTGAAGTTTCAAGGGGATACCCAATGAGAGTTGTTCATTTGGCCTTTGTATTAATAGATAGTTTACTTTACATGATTCTAAGGACTATTGCCCCTTGTGATTGTTGGTTTACTTGATTTCGTGGTTTTGACTGACTTGGGTGCATCTTACATGGTTTTGGAGGGCATCCTTGTGATTTCACCCAAGACGTTGTGTACTTTATGCAAGACATAGCATGTGTGATGCAGAGCAATGGGCCACCTAATGACTTGGCTCTCTCTGATGTGGGCTCTCACATCTCTGCGACCTTGGACGATGGACAAGTGACCCTTTACTTTGCAAATACAGTAATGTTGACACACAGATGGGAAAGAAGCCCACACCTTGGGGGTTGTACCCCGGAGGTTATTAGGCATTGGATGGAGGACATTGCACTAGCACATGATTGGATAACATGCAGAGACGAGATGCACCTTCATTCCACCTTGGACGCTTGTCTTTTCTCTTTGGACGTGGAGCATATCAATGATGATGTCATGGATTGGGGTTTGCTTTCCATTGGGGCACCACTTTGATGAGTTGGTGTTTTGGCAACAAGACATGACCTTCGACAAGGAGAGGTCATTTTCCACCATACTTGGCACCTTGATGACGAGACATGGCCTTTGGAGGCCTCTTAGACTTTCTTGGAGCAAGACGTCACCCACATGTGTAGCTTTGGAGGGCTTATTATGATGTTTTAGCATGATTTATTATTGTTAGAGGCTACTTGAGGGGTCAGCCCCACTTGTATCATTGATTCATTGTTGTTTTAGCCGTTATTGTGGACAAAGCGCTTGGTTAGCCTCATATATAAAGGCTAGCGCTTCATTTTGTAAATTCATCAGGACAACTCACTATCTCTCTTTTTCGCTATAGATGTCTTGTGCGTAATTTTTAAAGGATAATATGTGAATGCTTCTTCTTGTTGGTGGATGAATCAAGCTAGGGTTTCCTCATATACAGTGACTTGTCTTAGTAAGTGATTTCTTTCAAGTTTGATGTTATGTTCATGGTATGCTATGGTGGATGCTCTATTAGATTGGTAATTGTTGCATGTTGCCTTGTATGGTAGGTTCTTTCTTGCTAGAAACCCTAGGAGGGATTAAGATTGCTTATCCCCCTCCTCTTTTTTTATCTATCTTGATTTGTTGAAGCATTCAAGGTTTGTCTTAAGCATTAGGAGTGGCTTACCCTTTAGGTTTTCCTTGGCTAGGGTTTAGTTTTAGGGGTTAGGAGCGGCTATCCCTCTAGGGTTTTGAACCTAGTTCTCTTGCTTATCTAAGCTAGGCGACTTGGAAAGTAGACGTCCTAGCCCTATGAGGGTATAGTCCTACAGTTTTGTTCCCTCACCTTTTCCTTGTCTTCTAACTTGATCCTCAAGTTGTGCATGACTCCATTTTTCCAAGGAAGTAAAACAGCACTAGTCTCTTATGTTTGTGATGACCAAACAACTCAACTCGCTCAACAATCTCAACACTGCTCTCTTAGTATAGTTTTGTGACTGTGCTTCAACGCCTTGAAGATTCATTGTTAATATTGTTGTTGTTATAAATGAATGTTACAGCTATTAGGGCTTCAAGATACTGTTGAATACTTACTTAATATTGAGGAGAAATTTGCTCAGAAATATTGTTTGACAATTGAATGTTGGTCCACTCATTGAGGGCTTAATTCTAAGATACACTTACTATTTTTTCTGAGCTGATTTTTTGTTGTTGGTGCAAAATACATTATGTTGATATACACTTGTTCACTGCTACAATTTTACAACAATCATTCTACTTGATAAGCTAGTGTTCTCGGGGTGATTAGTAGTCGATTTAACTTGGTAATTGTCATTATATACATTGGTATACATTCTTGTCTCACACACGTCAACCAATTACCTCGTCTAACTACTTTCCTAGACCTAGCCTATCCCATTAAGTGACCTATTGGGTGAGTCATTCCTCAAGTCAAGGGGTGTTTCCTAGGTGGACCCTCTCTAAGCCATGTAAGGAAGATGGAATGGAATGGGGTCGAGACTTTTGGGCATGGGATTCATAACATACAAGGGTTCATAGTGTCTCATTTATGGGTGCCTTTGTAGAGGGTGAGTTGTACATTCGTTTTCAATGCATCCTTTTTCCAAGCCCATTTATTGCCATAAATTTATTAAAGTCCAAAACAATTGGGTAACATAAGACTTGAAAGAAGTACCGCAATGTCACTTGAAGCTAGAGGTACACAGAGTGCCATATGGGTAAAGCAAAAGGTAAACCGCACTTGTGTAGATCCCTCAATGTAATATCCCTGATCCCGCTGATCAAGATATTTTCTACTGATCTCTTGTTCTATGTTGCAGATCTGATACAGTGGGGGTTTTGGGATGTGTTTCAGTTGTATATTTGAGATCTTGATGGTTATTGCATGTGCATGTTGCATATTTATGGTTTGAACAGCATATAAAGGATGCATGCATAAGTAAAGAACATTAACTGCCCAATATCATGTATTATACGGCTCAAGCATGGAAATACAATAGCCTACTGGAAATATAGAATATAAACGTCAGCTAGATCTCATGGATCATCACTAGAATGCAAGCAAGTAGCATAAAAATACCCGTGATCAGAAGATGATAGCAGATCTGATGCATGCACGGATAGATCGGCAAAAATATGCGATTCCGGAGAAGTACGGTAACCACTACCAGCTGGAAAACTCATCCGGAAGGATAGACCGTCGGAATGCACTGGAAACTGCTCCAATAGAAGCGCCCTAGCCTCTAGACTGAAATGGATGAGTGCCGGATCTCGGATCTGGTCTCTGAGGCACTGGATCTGGACCCCTAGGGGGTTTGCGCACCTCCTAGGACACTGGATGCGCCCCAAAGGATTCCACCAATGGAATCTACTGCTATAGGGCTCAAAACGATCATCTCGCCAAATGCGAAACTAGGTCGAAAGGATTTGCCTGGATCTGCTCTTATACTCTGCATGCAACCCCAAATATTTGTCCGTAGGAGCTGCGCCCTAAATGGCTAGATGAGGCAATCTACAAGATTCCACCGTCAGAATCTGACGATAAATGGCTCAATAGAAGCACCCTGGCTGGATCTCAAATGGGTCGGAAGGAAACTGCAATCTGGACATGGGCCTCGTGCTGCTCTCCAAACCCTCAAACTGACTTGCGCCCTCACTGGCTGAACTGTGCACTCTGCAATGGATACTCCTGAAAAGTACGGTGAAATACCTGGATGGTATCTCCGATGGGCTAGGGTGTGTCTCTCAACACCGAAACCGATCAATGGTGGTGGTTTCCTCTAGAAATCCACAAAACAATAAGGTCGACTCTCTTCCTCCTCTGGGAACTCTCAACATCAAATCATAACAATGTGTTAAATTTATATGCAGCAGCGAGAGCCATTCTCTTGGAGGATGGCCAAGTCCCTAGATATGTCTAGGGCCCCTGGACAGGGTCCAGGGTACCCATGCCTGGGGCATGGGTTCCTTGGTCTGGGACCAAGCACTTTTAAAGACCCTAGATATGTCTAGGGCCCCTGGACTGGGTCCAGGGTACCCATGCCTGGGACATGGGTTTCTTGGTCTGGGACCAAGCATTTGAAGTCCCTAGATATGTCTAGGGCCCCTGGACTGGGTCCAGGGTACCCATTCCTGGGGCATGGGTTCTTGGTCTGGGACCAAGCAGATAAAAGCCCCTAGATATG
>JASDQU010736635.1:247973-268979 GCA_032191745.1 Picea mariana | reverse complement strand
CTCAATGAGCACTTGGAAATAGTTAACTGAAGTGGAAAATCAGTTAGCTATAGGAAATTCGAGTTCAAAGGTTGACTGGTGGGACATGCAAGTTGAATGAGTTGTAACTGAGTGATTCAAAGTTGTAATAGAGTTGGATGTGTAGTTATATGAGTTGTGAAGTAGTTTAACTTAGTTAAGTGAGTTAATCTCAGTTGTACTAGTTGTAACTGAACTTATACTAGTGAGAGATCAGTGAATTAATTATTAATTAATTCACAATTAGTGATCTCACATGCAACTGAAGATTTACCACTGTTAACTACATGCATGTCAGATCTAGTGGAGACCCAGTTGAGATAACAGGTGAAAGGGACAGTTTGACTATCAGTTGTGACATTAGTGAGTTCACTCATGCAACCAAACACACAGTGGATGTGCCCATGAGGATTGCACAGCCTAGGCAAGAGCGATTCATTCATTGCAGGGATTTCCATTAGCAGGGATTGCACAGAGGAAGCAGGATGTCTGGAAGCAGTAAATTGGCACATGAATTTGTCAATTTTTGTATGACAGTGTGAGACGATTATATATTGTACTGAGAACTCTTGGATTAGAGTTTTGTATGATATTCTTTCATGATCCATGATATATACATAATATATGATAGTGGGGTTTTTATGTGTGATTGATCTTCCTTCTTGATGTTGCAATTGGTGATCGTGTTTTAAATTCCTCGAGAATTTTAGTAGAAGAGATTATGTATTTAACAGTGGCATATAATTATTATATCAGGAGAATCCAGGCAATACATAATTTGTATTAAAATTTCTACATATACTTAGTTGCCCTTCTATGATCGCGGGTTCCAGGGTTGGCGGGCTGACATATCTTCATCTCCATCTAAATCCTCACATGACAAATTTGACTAACCGTTGTTCATTTCCATACTTAGCCAATTTTATGGTCGCAGTTTCCCAGTTGGCGCATACGAAATCGCCTTTTCTTCTTCCCGTCCATGATCACTTTCTGGTTATATACTTAATCGCCTTTCTATGATCGTCGGTTCCAGGGTTGGTGGGCTAACATATCTTCATCTCCATCTATATCCTCACTTGACGAATCTGACTGACCGATGTTCCTTTCCATACTTAGCCAATTTTATGGCCGCGGTTTCCGGGTTGGCGCATACGAACTCGCCTTTTCTTCTTCCCGTTCATTATCGCTTTCTGGTTATATACTTATTCACCTTTCTATGATCGTCAGTTCTAGGTTTGGAGAGATGACATATCTTCATCTCCATCTATATCCTCACATGACAAATCCGACCGACCACTGTTCCTTTCCATACTTAGCTAATTTTATGGCCACGGTTGCTGGGTTGGCGCTTACGAACTCGGTTTCTTATTGTTTCGTGATATACATCTTGCACTCAAAACTTTTGTGATATACAATTCCACCGCAGACTCCTCGAATACATTAACTTCACTCAAAGTATTTGTCCCTGCCTTCCATCCCCACTAACTTCATCTCCTTCCTAATATACATTAACTATGCTCTTACTAGTGACAACTGAACACACTGGTACGAAAGAATTCACACCCGATCCTCGGCCATATACAAATTGACTACCGGACTCTGACATCATCCCCTCTTTCGTGTTACACATTATGCATTAAAATGTTTTGAGCTATACAATTTGGTCGTCGGGGCATCACGTCTTCTAGGAAGACCTTGTCACCCTATTTTGGATCCTCACGTTGGCAGGTTCACGAAATCTCCAACTCCTAGTCATTGTTTCATGTTCTGCCCATCCTCGTACTTCTTTCTAGATATGCAACACCAAAGGTTTAATACTAAAACACCATCATGCAACAACCATAAAGATCGTCATTAATAAGAAAAAGTCTCAAGAACCAACCATCCCTACAGAACTTGTCCAGAAACATGCAAAGAAGATCTTATCAGGTAATGGAAAATCTATTACAAATTTCAATATATTAGCGAAAACAAGTCCAGGCTAGCATTTCCCTGTTCCATACTTGGACACTTTTTCGATTAGGGGTTCCCAGATTGACGACCTCAAAATTGTCTTTTGAATCTTCCGTGAGTTGCAAACAGTGCCCAGAGTTCCGCAATATACAATTTGTTCGCTAGAATGCCCTGTCACGAACACAGTTGTCCGCTATTCTTTTCCTTCCTATTTCTTATGGATTTCAATGAAATTTGTGAACCGAACAGGATCCTGCAAATTGGGAGATTATCTGCATTTGGACCAAAAATAACCTATTAATATATATTAATATGAATACTATTGGAATAAATATAAACACTTTCTCTTAATTTTTCCTCTTTTCTCCCCCCTCTATTATCCCTTTGTGGTTCCATATTTAGTCGCATCTATATGATCATGGCCTTCTGGATTCACAAATTTGCAACTCTTTATCTATATATTCACACCATGAGCCCGACCGATCGCGGTCCATTTCAATATTTAGCTAATTATCTGATCACTGGGTCTCGATTTTGCGATATCCAACACTTATGTCCCATGTTCCATCATATACATCTTGCACCCAAAGAACTTCCTTGATTTGCAATTTATGCTTTTACTAGTGTGAACTCACTAGGGTCGAAAATATTGCCATTAATAAATGAACAATAGATGTTCTTCTATGAGATACTTAGCCCTTTTTCCCTTTTCTTCTTCCCGTGTATTATCGCTTTTTGGTTATATACTTAGTCTCCTTTCTATGATCGCGGGTTCCAGCGTTGGCAGGTTGACATATCTTCATCTCCATCTATATCATCACATGACGAATCCGACTGATCGTTGGTCCTTTCCATACTTATCCAATTTTATGTTCGCGGTTGCCAGGTTCGAGCTTTCGAACTCTATTGCTTCTTGTTCCGTGATATACATCTTGCCCTCAAAACTTCTGTGATCTACAATTCCACCGCGGACTCCTTAGCCCTTTTTCCCTTTTCTTCTTTCTGTGTATTATCGCTTTCTGGTTATATACGTAGTCGCCTTTCTATGATTGCGGGTTCCAATGTTGGCGAGATGACATACCTTCATCTCCATCTATATCCTCACATGACGAATCCGACCGACTGTTGTTCCTTTCCATACTTAGCCAATTTTATGGCCGCGGTTGTCAGGTTGACACTTTCGAACTCTGTTGGTTCTTGTTTCGTTATATACATCTTGCACTCAAAACTTCTGTGATCTACAATTCCACCGTGGACTCCTCGAACTCGCAAGCTTCACTCTACCACGGTTCACAAATGTTTCAAAGTATCTATCATTTCCTTCCATCTCCACTAACTTCTCGTCCTTTCTAATATACATTAATTATGCTCTTACTAGTGACAACTGAATACACTGGTATGAAACAATTGGCATCCGATCCTCCGCCATATACAAATTGACTACCGAATTTTGACATCGTCCCCTCTTCCATTTTACATATTATGCATTCAAATGTTATGAGCGATAAAATTTGACCATCGGGGCCTTGCATCTTCTGGGGAGACCTTGTCACCCTATTTTGGATCCTCGTGTTGACGAGTTCACAAAATCTCCAATTCTTAGTCATTGTTTCCTGTTTTGGCCATCCTCGTACTTCTTTCCAAATATGCAACACCAAAGGTTTAATACTAAAATGCCATCATGCAACATCTGTGAGGATCGTCATTAATAAGACGAAGTCTCGAGGACTAACCATCCCTATAGAAAGTGCCAAGAAGCATGCAAAGAAGATCTTGCCAGGTAATGGAAAAGCTATTACAAATTTCAATATATAGCGAAAACAAGTCCGGGACAGTGTTTCCCTATTCCATACTTGGACACTTTTTCGATTGCAGGTTCCCAGATTGACGACCTCAAAATTGTGTTTGGAATCTTCCGCAACTTGCAAAAAGTTCCCGGAGTTCCGCGATATACAATTTGTTTGCTGGAATTCCCCGTCACGAGCCTAGCCGTCCATCGTTAATTTCAATACTTAGCCCCAAGTTGGTTGTTTTTCCATGACATTGTACATTTACTATGTATCGAGTCCTCCCTTATGTTTCTCTATTTCATACTTAGACATTTTTCGATTGTGGTTTCCCAGACTGGCGAGCTCAGGATTGTGTTTCCAATGTTCCATGACTAGCAAGCAGTGCCCAGAGTTCCGCGATATACAGTTTGTCCGCAAGAATGCATCATCATGCCCAAGAGATACAATTTTACCCTCGGGCCATCACCTCTGTTGGATGTATCTTGTAGCCCTATTTCAAAGCGTCACCAACTACTTTCGATAATTAGCCATTCCTTACTTGTTGTTTCGTGTCCCCGCCACCTTCCTACTTCTCTTTGGAAATGCAATTGGTAATCTTTAATGCTAGCACGTTGTTGTGCATGAACCTTAAACATGTCATTAATGACCATCCTCTCTTCCATGGTACACATTTTGCATTCAAGTCCCAAGACATACAATTTGACCTTCGGGAAGTCATGGCTCCTGGGGAACCATTGTCACCCTAATTCTGAAGCTCATCCAATGGCTTTCAATACTTTCCCATTTCATGGAATCTCTTTCATGGTTCCTCGAGTTGGCGAGTTCAAAAAATCTCCAATTCTTAGGCATTGTTTACTGTGCCCGACCAACGTTTACTACTAATAGTTCATCATGCAACAATCGTATTGACCACCATTAAAAAGAAAAAGCGTAGACGAGACAGTGAAATTTAAGTAAAGCTCGACTCGTCGAATTTAAATAAATTTATCTTCTCTTATTTTCTCTTTTTTGCCCACATACATGCAGAAAATATCTTGCCACAAAATGGGATATATATTACAAGTTTCAATATATTAGCGAAAATGAATCCACCCATCTGTTTCTCTATTCCATACTTAAGCCACTTTTTCGATTGCGGGTTCCCGGATAGGTAGGCTCATGTTTTCACCTCCATTTTTCTATGTCCTACAAACATTACCCGGACTTCCACGATATACAAATTTCCCTTTGGACTATCCTATCACACCCTCTTCGGTGTTATGCGTATTGCACTCAAAAAGTTCTGAGACATACAATTTGACCCTCGCACCCTCACCTCCAACAGTTGTACCTTGTAACCCTATTTTGAAGCCCACCCGACCGCTTTCGATAATTAGACACTCCTTAACTTCTCTTTCCCGTCCCCGCGACCTCCGTACTTCTTTCTTGATATGCAATTAGAAACCTTTCATGCTAACATCTCACCATGTAGGAACCGTCAACATCGTCATTAATGAGTGAAACGCTCGAGGAGATCTCCCATTAATACACATTAAACAAATATCCATGGAGAGTTATATTGTCCCTTCCATTGTTCATCTCAAACACGGTTCATCGCGTTGTCCCGTTCAAGAAATATCTAATGCTTAATCGCTCATTGTCGTATCCTCCATGTTCGCAATTCTATGTGTGCAATTACTAGTCTTTAATGTTAACAACGCATCATGCAATAGTCGTCAAAATTGTCATTAATGAGAAAAAGTCTCAAGGAGATCTCCCATTCACATGCATTAGACCAAGATTTGCGCAGCGTTATATTATCCCTTCCAACTCTTCATTTCAATCGTCATCTGGAGCAAACAAATGTTCTTGTAAACGTATGGCAGCAGGTCGACAGTAGTTTTGTTGAGATACAGTGAATATCTTCGGACGTCGGGACAAGAACTTCCAGTGGTCCAAGGCATGCTTTTACTATTCATCCTGTTTCGCCCAGAACAAAGTGATTTGGACCTCTGGAATCGCTCGTGCAGGTTGCGTCCCCGAGGTTTTTGACTGTAAGGAGGTGGTCTCTTGGTGTGCTGAAAAATATATTTCAAGACAAAGAATTATTCCACTACGCAACCATTCTCATTTTTCTTTGTCACCTCAAGTCTTCCACAAGATGTTAAAATTTTCGGAGCCAACATTGACCTTCAGAGGACAAGACTGCAAGCAATTTCTAGAAAAACATGATAACGGGTTGGACTCTTAGTCGAGTTCCTCGAAGACCCGACAACAATTCCTTAAGATATCACAAAGTTGTAGGTAAGTTCCTTTAGAAATCCATTCCGGGGAATTGCTTGGCTATTTACAAGAATAATGGGACAGGCATCCACGACAAGCATTTCCCATATAGTTATTTATATTTTGTGCTTCACAGTCAAGGAAAAAATCATTTTCGATTGGAGGAAGCTAATTTCCATTGAAATATGTTGCCAGTTGTCATGATTCAAAGAATCGAATAAATTTTATTTGTCATCCTACTTGATTTTTGCAATAGTGCATTGTTTTCCGTTTCCAAAATTGTCTCTTTCCAAGAAAATAAACTGTGGATTCAACCCAGTAACATTCTGGTACCAGGCCCTATGGAGGCACAAGGCATCCCATTGTTTTTATGAAGTTTTTAATGACTTTGTTTCAATTTTCAAAGATTTATTGTTATGGAAGGATGCTCCCCGGATGTCTAGCTAGGCAACCAAGTTTTTGAACAGGAAGGGGACACTTGAACAAAAGGAAAATCACAGTGTACTAATGGTATTTGGATCCAAGGAAAATCCTGCTTTCCTTCCATGCCACATCAAAAACAAGATGTTTGTTACAGAAATAGCAAGGAAATACAACCACTGGTTTCATGTTTTTCCATGAAAAGAAAAAAAACAATTCATTCCTCTGCCATGGAAAGTCGAGGACTTCGTGTGCAAAAACATCAACAAGATTGACGAATTCCCAAGCCATTTCAAGAACTTGAAGCTAACATATGCTGAAAGGATAAAAGGGTTCGACCCTAATGGGATTTTTCGAGAACATTTACTAGCAGTTGGGTTTAGCATCTCTTTTATCCATAGACGCCTGACCAAAGACAGCGACAGTGACGGCAACAATCTTGCTTTTGGCAATTGCGATGTAGAGCCATTGCAAAGTGCAACTGAATTGTACAGACAACGGGGAAAATTATATGGTGAGAAGAGTGTCCAGTCCCCCGCCAACACTCCCAAGAGCATGACATCACGGAGCATCACTTCAACGACACACCCCAGTAAGAAAGAAACCCATAAATATTCAAACGGAGGAGGATATAAGAACCCTCCTCGCACAAAAATTGATAGTTCTCACAAAATTCCCCTGACGAAGAAGAGAAAAAACATTGCAGGGCAGGCGGATGAACCTGAAATTGAAAGTGAACAAATGCAACTTGAACTTGAAACTGATCACATGCACAAAGTTGGTCCATCCGCAATGGAAATAGCTGAGACCAACATTTTTTACAAAGATGAATCCTTCGTATTCCAGAGCACTGTTTTTGACAGCCAATCTAAAAATATGGTCATTGAAAAGAGAGATGTAACAAATAGGGAAGGAAAATCTCGTACAGAGATTAACTTTAGGAAAATGCGACCATCCCAAATCTCCCTATTTCACCGCATAATCGATGATGCTCTTGATGATTCCATTGGAGGAATTGAAGCGGAGAATGCCAGACTGAAAGACCTCGTCAAGGAATTTGAGGAGGCTTTCATTGATACCCCAGATTTTGCCAGTCATTTAGCAAAAAATGTGCCTGATACCCTTGCAGCCAAGTTAAAAGTATCCTCCACCCTCCTCGCATCGTGTAGATCCCTTGTAGAGAATGACATCAAGAAAAGAATGCAGCTATTTACTGAAGCCTGGGAAACATCACAAAATATAGCTTCCTTTCGAAAGAGGAAAAATGATTTGCATGAACATTTGCAGACAAATTTTAAAAATGATCAATGTTTCTATGAACAGGTGTTGACCCCTTTTTCCAACCATGCCATCAACAGCTTGGATCTGAAAAGAAGACAAGAGAATCTTCCCTCCCCAAAGCAGACCAAACAATTAAAAGCATGCTGGCAAAAGAAAGTTAAGAACCTGGAGCTCATTGTTGAATCATGTAAACAAGCCATATCAGAAAAATAAGAATTACTCAAAAACCTAATCCAAATAGACTTAGCTGGAAGTACCAACGAGGTTCAAGACCCAAACTTAATTCTCAAATCCTTGTCAATGACCAAGAAGCCTTCGATGAACAAATTGATATTTTAAAGGGTTTATCTTTCAAAAAATTTTACGGCATCCTTGAATATCATG
Organism: Picea mariana; assembly: GCA_032191745.1. Lineage (NCBI taxonomy): Eukaryota > Viridiplantae > Streptophyta > Pinopsida > Pinales > Pinaceae > Picea > Picea mariana. The sequence continues at coordinate 260,871 of JASDQU010736635.1, read as the reverse complement.
TAGATGAGCTCGAGAACTGGCTACTGGACTATTCGACACACAATGAATAAATTGAACAGAGTATGCATAGTATTTCTATAGATCTAAGGAAATTAGAAAACGAGCTTTTTGACATAGAAATCCAGGATGAAATCAACGTGGACCCCATGAGAAGCTACATTGAAGAATGGTTCCTACGTAGAATAGACAACCTCATCGAGGAAGGGAAACAACCAGTTGGAAGATTCGAGTGATTGTCGATGACAGCAACAAAAACGCATCGGCTTCATAGTAAGTCTATACTGATGTCATCTTGTTTTCTTTATCAATCCAGTTATTCTACCTCTTTAAATAGAAATCTCTAACCAAACACTCATAACTTCCAATTTCTTATTTTTAGGTCTTCCTCTCTACCATCGCACGCTTCTTCTTTCTACAGTCCTAACTCTTGTACTTATTTATTTTTTATGGTCTGCGGAAGCCCCAATCCCAGTCTATATGACAAACGCATTTAAATTTCCAAAAATAAATTCCAGAAATATGTAACAGACATTATTAATTCGGGAATGCTAAATTTTTTGTGTCTAGGAACCTTTGTTGCAAGACGTTATTAGTATTCTATTGTATTTAAATGTTTGATGTGTATAAATATGGAATAGATTCCATAAATATGTAACAGACATTATTAATTTTTGATAAATTTCAAAGAAAACTAATTCAGGAACTAAATTTTTTTGTGTCCAGGAACCTTTGTTGCAAGACATTATTAGTATTCTATTGTATTTGAATGTTTAATGTGTATGCTTCAGAAATATGGAAATATGTAACAAACATTATTATTTTTTGATCAATTTCAAAGAAAACAGGAACCTTTGTTGCAAGGCATTATTAATATTTTATTGCATTTGAATGTTTAATGTGTATGCTTTAGAAATATGGAACAGATTCCAAATGCTAATTTTTTTGTGTCCATGAACCTTTGTTTAATATTCTGTTGTATTTGAATCTTTAATGTCTATGCTTCTTGGTCACAAAAGTTTTATAAGTACCATGTTTGAACTATACACACCCCAGGAAAAAACTACCTCGTTCAGGAACCTTTGTTTAATATTCTATTGTATTTGAATTTTAATGTCTATGCTTCTTGGTCACAAAAGTTTTCTAAGTACCATGTTTGAACTATACACACCCCATGAAACACCCCAGGAAAAAACTGCCTCGTTTGCATATTAACCTGGGGGGTCATCTACAAGCCAAATGTCTTGTGGTTGGCCAGTGACACACTGCCACAAAGTCATCCTCTGCATAGATACCACATGTACTTCAACCTGCTTCCCACTTGTCTGTACTCGGTCCCACCGTAGCAGTGCATTTATTCCCTTTCCAACCTGGCAGGGACTACGCTTCCATGCAACACTTGTTTTGATTTTACACTTAATTCATTTGGAGGATCTTTTCATTTGTTGTTACAACCACCTAATATTAACTAAAACTAAATATCATAGTATATCATATTAAGTTAAGAAATTGTTAAGGGGTTAAAAAATTAGCATCATTCAATTAATGTAATTGTCTTAGATAACCTACTAATATGACTTAGTTTTTCATCTCCTATGTGTTAGGAAATAAATCATCATGTAACGTCCCCCAACCCACTTGAGGAACATTACGGTGCAGAAAAATCATAAATTAAAATTTATGTTATGTAATTAATTTCCTGTAGATTACAACTACAAATTACAACCAGATTCAGCTATTGATTGTTGCTAGTATTTAAATGCATCTACAACATACTAAAACATACATGAAAAGTAGCTAATAAACTCCATTACAACAACATATAAATATGTTCTCATACTCAAAGTAAAAGACAACAATTAAACACAATATAACACAACAACAAGATAAAACACTTATCTTTAATTCAGTTGTGCAACCAGCTACTTGGGATGGACGTTCCACCCAACCATAGACTTGATGTTTCAGATCTCAACACCAAGTCACCCTCGAGCTGAGGCTAGAAATCTACAAAAGAGGGTGGTCTCTCACTGTCCACTCAGATCACAGAAAATGCACAACTCACTGATATTCTCCTACAACTATCCTGATTTTCCACCAACTCTCTTCCTCTCAACCTGCCCAACCCAAGGAATGCACCCCTTCACCGAACTCAGTCCCTCAGGCATCACATTCATTTATCAGGGTCTCTCTAGTACAGGTAACTAGGAATATCTCAACTGGTAAACTCAAGGGAACTCACTATCAGGAAAACTACCAGCAACAACAACAAACATTTGTTGTTATAGTGCAATTCACACAGGAGTTCACTCTCCAGTCCTGACAACCCGATTCTTTGATCTTAAACTCCAAAACACTCTAGATACACTCCAACATGCTCTATAATTCTCCATCCATGGATGTTCCAGCTCCCATCTTTTTGTCTTCCTCTCTACTTGTTGTTCATTCCCAAAACTGAATATGTAAAACTATTGTAGCTTCCCATACAAATTTCCTCTCCTTGGATTACTTGTTTGACTCACACACTTCCCCAAGATGATTCTACTCAACCCCAATGGTTCCAGTAACTATAGGATGTGACTTCTCATATCCACCCTATTACATTCATTCAATGATAGGCTTTGGGAGCACTCAAAACAAAATAGAAGGTTCATATACCCATAATAAGTTTTAGGAAATGGGTTGAATCAATATACATGGGTAATTATCCCTTTGACCCATCCCTTATACATTCTCCTAAACCCTCCCCTCTCTTGTGGATTAATTCATCCGCCATCTCTGTCCATGTCCCCTTAGTAGTTGGCATCACATTTTATTCATTAAAACTTAGAAATACATTTCACATATTACATCGCTTTCGTCGTAGCCACACATTATATCTATATTAAGCATTAATTAAACTGGGAATTATAGTGGGGATGCTATATTCCCCCTCCCCTACAATTATGCGACATCCTCAGTGCACATTATGTCGATTTACATATATATACAAATTTACTTCACAATGCTTGCAGAAATAAAATTTTGCAATTTTATAACTCCAACAGTAGTTCCAACCATAATCTCATGTTCCTCTCAACCCGTTGACCCAAGGTATGCACCATTCATTTATCAAGGCTAAGCCAAGGAATGTGCCATTATTTTATCAAGGACCCCAGTGTAGTTGGCTAGAACTCTGAGATGTGGCTACAGAACTCTAGCTTCCCAAAATGGAGTCTTTCATTATGTTTTCTTCAAAATTGACAAAGTTTTGCGGGTATTCTTCCTGCATGTTTTCTTCATGCTCCCATGTAGTATTTTTATGATCGTAGAAAGTCCATTGAACCTTTAACAACCCTATGGATTTGTTTCTAAGCACTTTGACTTTCTGGTCCAGGATGCGTACCGGTTCCACCCAAAAATCCCCTTCGTGCTCCACCTAGATCACATTCCAATCAATTATGTAATTAGGGTCAAGAACATATTTATTTAAAAATGACACATGAAATACAGTATGATCTCTCATGGATGTAGGCAATGCTAACATGTATGCAACTAGCCCTATTTCCTCTAAGATTTCAAAAGGTCCACAATATCTTGTTGCCTACTTTAGGAAAATTTGCAATCTTAGCAAACTTCTCTTCGCCTTTAATTTTAAAAACACATGTTCGCCCACTTTGAAATCTATGAAAACTCTATTCTTGTCTACATAAATTTTCTTCCTATCTTGTGCATCCTTTAAATTCTGCTTAATCCTTTTCATTTTCTCTTCCATTTCCTTCAACAAATATGGCCCAACAACTGCTTTGTCTGTTGGGTGATCCCAACTCACAAGAGTGTTACATTTTCTGCCATACAATGCTTCAAACAAACTCATTTTCAATGAGGCCCGCTACCCATTATTGTAGGAAGAATATACTCAATAGATATAAGCTTCCCACTTTGATGGTTGATCCATCACATACATTCTAAGCATGTCCTCAATTATCCTATTAGTCCTCTCTGTTTTCCCATCCAACTCTGGGTGATACGCTACACTAAGATTAGATTCGTCCCAAATCCTTTAAACAAACATTTCCAAATATTCAATGTGATCTTTGGATCTCTGTCTGAAACAATTGCCTTAGGCACTCCATGTAGTCTAACAACTTCCTTCATGTAGATCTCTGCAATATTTTCTTCCTTGTGTGTTGTCTTCACTAGAATAAAATGTGTTTCCTTAGTTAATTTATCCACCACCACCACAATGGAATCATGTTGCTTCATTATTTTAGGTAGCTTTGTAATAAAATCCATTGTAACTACTTCCCACTTGTATTTCAGAATGGGTAATGGTTGTAATAAACCAGTTGGATGCCTATGCTTTGTCTTCACTTTCTGACATTCTAGACAACTGGCTATGTAATTAGCCACTTCCTTCTTCATTCCCGACCAAAAATATCGGCTTCTCACAGCTTCAATTGTCTCCTGATATCCTGGGTGCCCGACATATGGCACATTATGTATTTCCTTCAAAACTGCATTTTTCAGCTCATTGGAATTTAACACATATACATTGTTTTTGTACATGAGAACTCCATCTTCTTTCAGCTCATAATAATTAAAATTCTACTGAGAATTACCTTACTGTAATGTTTCTTTTACTTTTAGATATTGCTTATATGATTTTCCTACTGCAATAATTGTATCTTTCCGATCAGTCCTGTACATGTTGAAAAATCTGGAAGAGATAATTCCCGTAGTAAAACCATATGATCTAAAGGGATAAAATATTCAGTCTTCCCCTATCTCTTTGATAGACACTTTTACCAGTGAAAATAAAGAATGTGTTACAATTCATAATATTATTAATACACAACTGATTATTAGTCTTCCCTAAGTAAAAGTATATGTTTCTGAAAACCCTGAGGATCACCCTTTTTACTCAAGTTCATCTCTTATTACTTCCCCCATTTATCCATCTAGTCGATTTGAAAGACCAAGCTCGAGTTCTCATTTCCCAGCTAATTTTGATTTTACATCCCTTTCACGAGATCCATCACCTTACGATTATATAGTTGAACTTCGTTCTCACCTTCCTAAAGAAATCAAAGATCTAGTACATCGGTCTTTTGAAATCTTTGATAATCTGCAGTATAGTCCTCGTATCTCTTCTCTTAAACTTTCAGTGGTTGGTGTTGGAGGTGTCGGAGGTGGTGGGGTTGGTTGACATATGAATCCACCACCACCTCCTCCAAGGATTTTTTCCAAAGTCGCTGCTATATATGCTCCCTTAGCCCTTCCTGTTGTTCTACATGATTTATCCGATAATTATATGAAGATCCTACCTAAATTTATGGGAGAGGGGGATTTAACAGCTACTGAGCATATAGCATTTTTTGATAAATTTGTTGATATTATTGATATTGAACATGAAGACATTTACATGAGATTGTTAGTACAGACCTTTGAGGGACAAGTTAGAAGTGGGTTTAGAGAACTTCCTGTAAATTATATACCATCGTATGATGATTTAGAGACTTCTTTCTTAAGAAAATGGGGAGAGAAAAAGGATAATTTATATTACTTAACTAAATTCAGAGCCTTAAGGAATAAAACACCTGAAACTGTCTCAGAATTTATCCAAAGATTCAATAAACTGTATAGCAAAATCCCAATTGAAGTAAAACCTTCCCAGACTACTGCCAAAGTATCTTTTGCAGGAGATTTTAATTTTGATTTCGCTTTCACTTTACTTTTAAGGGAAAGAAGAGCTACAACTTTAGCCATAATGCAAGATGATGCTATTGAAATTGAATCAAACATGATGGCATCAAGAAAATTGAAAAAAAAAAGTCGAAATGGGAATAAGAGAACCTAGAAGGTTTAGAGAACAAACAAGACCCTCCAGTTCTGGAAACAACACTCAAGAAGAAAAGATGGATAAAATCATAAAAGATTTATCAAAAAAAAATTCTAGGATGGAAATGGAAAAATCCAAACCGGATCTGTATGCCAAAAATCAAAACCAATTCAGGAGAAACCCTAATACAAACCCTCAAATTCAACAAAGGCAAATCAAGAATGAGGAACAAAAGATTCAAGCTCCTTTTAAAACAGAAAATATTATACAGGGAGATGATGTTCAATATTATGATGAATTAGATGAAGATATAAACAATCTCAATGATGATGATGTTGAACCTCATTTAACCAAACAAGATTATGAAAAGCCTTTAGATCTTGGATATTTATTTGATGATGACCAAAATATCAATAACTTAGAAGACTCTACAGCTCAATATAAAGAGTTGGTTGATTCAATAATGGCTAAGTTCAAAATAAATATGATTTGAGGCCAAGAGAAAATACTTCCACAAACAATCCACCTAAAAATATCTTGTCACGAGATAAAGCAAATGAGGCAGTAGTTTCAAAATCACCCTCTGAAGCACAAGTTGTTCAAATGAAGCAAGTTGAAATAAAAGAAACACGGACTAAAAAAACATAAATCAAAGAAGCCGAAGTAAAGACTAAAGAAGTTGAAAAGTCAGTTGGCATATTCAATCTAGAGAATGAGTTGAATAAGATTAAGATTCATGTTCCTTTGGTTGAAGTTTCCAGGAATCTGGTTGACAAGAAGCATATTTCAAAGGTAATAAATTTTTCAGATGTAGAATGCCAAGCTGGTGTTATTAACTTGCAAGATGAGAAACCAACAATCATGTTTGAACCACATATTGAAAAATGATAAAGACTCACTTGCTCCATTCTATATCACTCTCACTGTGCATGACCAATTGTTACACAACTGCATGTTAGATTTAGGTGCTTCACATAATTTGATGCCTAAAATAATAATGGAAAAGTTGGTCTTGCAAATTACTAGACCTTATCAAGATTTATATTCTTTTGACTCTAGAAAGGTTAAGTGTCTGGGTATGATTAAATATTTATTTGTAAATCTAACTCAAATTCTAGTAAAAAGCATTCTCATGGATGTGGTAGTAGTTGATGTTCCTACAAAATATGGCATGCTTTTATCAAGATCTTGGGGTGCTAAGTTAGGAGGATCAGTTTAGTTGGACATGGTATATGCTAAAATTCTAATTTTTGGTGGACATTTTACCAGATTGTACAAAGAAACTAGACTGGCCTATACACTAAGTAATCCTTAGAATCCAAATAATTATCCAGTCTATGTTGTTCATCAAGATTTAGGAAATTGTATTTTATCCATAGATTATGATTATCAAGAAAAAAAAAAAAAAATAGAACATCCAAAGAAAAAAGTAAATATTAGAGATGGAATGTGGAAAATTTTCTTCGACGGTGTTGTTGGAAGATTGGTTGTTGTCATTGATGTCAACCCTAGTCATTGGTTTTGGACCACAATATTGATGAAGGTATTTGGACATGAAGGACAGTGCACATGTAGACACAACACCCATGGATGGATAGTATACATCATGTTGTTTCTGGTGGTAGGTGGCACGTCATGTGGATCCTCATGGTTGAGGAGAAATGAATTTTTGAAAATGAAAAAGTGAATTGAAGAAGGAAGTACAGGTTGGCCTTGAAGATAATTAAAGAAAATAATTACAAAATAAGAAAGTGTTAGGTATACCCTAATGTTAAAAGGAAGTGACATAAAGGGTATAAATACATATCATTATACATTCATTTTAAATACACACAAGTCAAATTTCATAGGAAATCTGAAGTAAAGAAGGTTGGATTTCAAGGGAGGATGAAGTCTTTTGGTGACGTGTTCTAAAGTATGTTATTTACAGGTCATCTTACCATTTTCTCTATAACTTTTTTTATAGAATGATTCAGATGGTGAAATTGGTATGGTATTGAGAAGACATATCTAGGTACCTGTGGTAAACATTTCATCTCTTTATTCACTATGATTTTGGAGATACACTCTGTGGAAGATAGGGTTTTTGACTAGTCCTGAAGCTAGTCATAAACAGGTGTTCCGGATAAAACAGTCATAACTTCTTCATAGAGAATCCAAATTAAGTGAGACCAATTTCATTGGAAAGAATACGGGTTTTAGTTTCTTGTGTGTGAATTTCAGAATCTGATGTTAAATATTGAGCGCGGGGCATTCTGTACAAGTTCGCTCTCCTGAATAAACCAAAATTGAATAAGGTCTACCATTATCTCTATAACTTCTTTTTGGGGAGGATTCAAGGAGTGAAAATTGGAGGAGTTTCAGATAATACATTGAGTTATATTATCTACAGGATCAGAGTATTCTAATAAGTCAAGAATTGTAGAAGTTGAAGAAGTCTCGGGAAGCATTATCTAGTTCTATGTGATGGTTAGTTGATGCTAATGATTTAATGTAAATTTTTATTATCTCTCATATATTCTTGGGTGGAAAGAAGAGGCAAGGATGGAGAGGTGAACCCTCTCTTTATATTGGAGGATTGTATATACCTTTTGGAGGTTTATCCCTCCCTTTATATTTGGAAGTTGGAGCTACCTTTGGAATTCATTAATTCCCTTGAACAATAACTATTGATTATTTCTCATATATTGTGCATGGTGTATTGTGGTGTATTGGTGTAACTCTTATACTATTGTTCATTGATCATTGGATATAATTGAATGGTTTAAGTATAAGTTGAAAAAGTTTTTAAATTGTACTTGATACTGATTCACCCCCATCTCAGTATCAACAATTGGTATCAGAGTGGGTTACCTTCAATACAGTTTAACCACTGGAAGGAAGATCCTAAGAAGAAATGGAAGAAAACATTCCAAATGGGATTCCACCATTTGATGGAAGCAATTTTTAATACTGGAGTTGTTGGCGCTTTGTAATTTGCCTAAGGCTGCAGAGGCAGTCACAGAGGCAACATCAAAACCACATCAAGTCTCGGATCTAGCCCTCCAAGACTCGGAGATGGATCTCTCTATCTGATATAGCTTTATTTTGAATAGGTATTAGGCTAGCTAAAGGGTTCAGAGTTTGGATTTTTTAATTGGTTCGGTTGGAGCAGGAGAAAAGGGCCATTGGGAAATGGATTCACAATCTAAGATTTAATAAAAAACAAATCCTACAGACAGCCTTACAGGGCAAGGTAGGCAAATTATTGGATCTGGTAAAATTAAATGAAATGAAAGAGGAGGAAAAAGAAATAATCAATTTAGCAACAGAGCAATGAAGAATTATGCCACTGAATATCAGAAGAAAACATTAATAGTATTCGCAGCTAAAAACATAGTGTATCTTTCAACAAATCTGCTCATAAACTTCTACCAGATAATAAGGAAGGAAAACATATGGAAACAGAGAAAACAACTTACAGGAGGAGCACTTCACCAATATATTTGACACAGGAATCATGTAATCGCTGCGACTGTATTATTGAATTGATAAAAATACAAATGGCTCTGTGAGCTATGATACAAGACTTAAATCATTGTACCTGACTGATCCACCCCTTTTTACTCTATTACAAACATATATATAAATCACAAACACAATCCTTAGGCTCAGGAGATCGAATTCGATCCTCCTGGCCGAAAATAGCAAGTAAATCCCAAAGATCTGGAACTGCAAATTTGGTCGAATATGCTAAAAATAGGGGTACTCTCAGTCATTGATTTCTCCCAATCGGTGACACATGTGAAAAAACTGAAGGAGGTTATTGTAGAGTATCTTGTCTGGAGAAAAAATCACCTTCAGTTTCTCAAATTTCGTCTCCACCTCGCCGAAACAGCTCCCGCAAAATAGGGACTGTAACAGGAAAAACCAAAAATCTGAAAAATGAGGCTGAAAGACAGCTTCGATTCTCCCAACTGGTGGCACCTTTGCAAAATATGGAAGAGGTTTTTGTTCTTCAGTCCGTTATGAACAAAAATTTCTCTCAGTTTTTGAAAATCTGTCTTCGTTTTCCCATAATCCGCTTTGCAAGACGAGGTGTCAAACAGACAAAAAATGGGTAGTTTTGAAAAATTGGGGGAAAGTAGTTTTTTGGGGAAAGGTCGTATTCCGGACCCCCCCTGAGGTGGTAAGTGGTATTGGGAGGGGGGGGNATTGATCATTGGATATAATTGAATGGTTTAAGTATAAGTTGAAAAAGTTTTTAAATTGTACTTGATACTGATTCACCCCCCTCTCAGTATCAACAATCAACTCGTTGATTACAACATACATCCTATAGAAAGGTTCAACAACCTATTGGAACACTCTTAGGTGTCTTCCCAAGAACCTCAGATCTATTCCATGTTATTATAGTCTAGCTTTGTTGATGCTTCATAAGACTTACACTATCCTTATAATACTCATTTTGGCTTCATGTAGGAGTTTCTTGTAGAAACTACACAGTTCCTATAGAAACTGTACAATTCTTGTAGAAACATCAAGTAAGACTGTTTTAATTTTATATTTCAGTTTATCTTAATATTATTTTCATAAGAACAACAATGGAAATTAAGGAGACGTATGGATTTCCATTGATCAAAGGGTTATCCATAAAATATATTGTTTAGTTCATGCATTAGCTTACCTTTTCTTTAATTACACTTCTGTCATACACTAGAATGAATTTATCTTCTGCTTTTTAATTTTCTCTTTATAGTCAGCGTATTTTATTTTTTTTCCATTAGACTAAATTCCTTTTATGCAATCTATATTAACTGTCCTTTGAAGTTGGTGTGCTTTTCGTTCAAGTAGCAGTTAAAGTTACTTTCTGCCTTTTCACTTTCTACACAATTTCATGCATTCCAAACCTTTGATCAGTCTCATACATATACTATTGTTAGTGCATATTGCATATACATTGCACAACACCTATTAAGTTTGTACGAGCCTTGGGTTGACAAAGTAAAGTAAGAAGCCAAAGATACAATAATATTATTGTTTTTATTCCTAGGGCCATCACTTTTTGGCGCTATTTCCGGGGAGGTGCTAAGTCTGCATATCATTTTCATTTTTTTTCTTTTCTTTGTATGACTTGGAGAATTAGAGAAGATACCTCAGTCACATGGAAAACCTCACTAATTTATGTAGAGTAAAATCCCAAGTTCTTTCAATTCACGTGAGTATTGTTAGCTCCTTGTCACACTCTTTTGCATTATATATAAAAAGAAAAAAAAAATAGTTTTATTTTCTTTCAATTTTATGAATGACTAGACCTAGATATAGGAAAGGAATTTTTTTTCCAAAGACCCCCACCCCAAAAATAGGTCCAAGCAATCCAGAGATTGGTCCTGGAACACTTGAAATTTTCTTGGAAAGGGAAGCTAGAGAATTTGAATTTTTTTTAGAGGAAAGACAATCTCCCTCACTTCGTGCAATGATTGGTGAAGAACATATATTTGAGTTCCCCATTCATGAATCCAATGGAGAGGCCAATATGAAAATATCAATCCTTCTACATTACCTCATTTTCATGGGATTGTTTCTGAATATCCTAACACTTTCTTGTTTGAGTTTGCCGTTATATGCATGACATATGATTATACTATTGATGAAAAAAAGATCAAATTTTTTCCTTCTACCTTGAAGGATTCATCTCTAAGATGGTTTATGAGACTAGAGATAAATAGTATCACAACTTGGGATCAAATGAAAAATACCTTCAGTGAAAGATAAAAAGACTATTACAGAGCAAGGGACACAAGGGATGAGATTTTTAGAATGACACAAGGACCCGATGAATCTCTAGAATACTTTGAAGAGAGATTTCAGCTAAGCTAAAAAAGAGCTCAAAATTGTACTCTGGATGAAGGCTCACTCAAGCTTGTCTTACTCAGAGGAGTAAGAGAATATTTGAAGGAAACATTGAATCTTCTATCCAATGGAGATATCTATCATTTTTACTATGATGATATCAAAATAATATTCAAGGACCAATCGAGGTCCTCAAGAAAGAAAGGTAGAAGTAGCAGAGGTTTGGTACCTCAATCCTCTAAATCTACAAATCATATAAAGAATGAATTAGGAGGGTTAATAGAAGATATGAAAACTGATATTTTTCATTCTTTATCCATGTAAATGGATGCTTTGCAGATCAAGAAAAAACAAGAGGAATCAAAGAAGGAATTGGATGTATATTTCCCTATATGCACTAAAAACCATCCTAGAAATGAGTTGCCCCTAGACCTTATAGATTTTTTTGGTATTTTTGAAGAAAGTAATCCAACTAACAAATTTCCTTGTTTTCCAGGATTGAAGAATACATTTTGAGGAGTAGAGGAGAATGTGGAATGACTATACTTCATTAATCCAAGGAGGCATGGAGCACCAAGACCCTTCCAAATAGGTTTGAACTTCAATCTTGCTCAAAATTTTGGTGCATATAATGCTAAAATGTCTCCTCAACCATGGTATAATCCCAATCCATCTCCTTGTACAAATATAAATCCTTGGAAATATCAGGGACCACCAATTCATTCTCCATACCAATCCTTTCCTAGCATGACTCAAAATGAAAACCCTCAGTGGAGTGAACCTCTACATGGATGGAGTCCACAAAATTTTCATCAACCTGCATTAATGCATCCTCCTCCTCAAACCAACACCAGTACTCAGAATAGTGTTCCTCCTAAATAACCTCAACTACCTTCTCAACCTGCTCCAAATCCGAATAACAAACAATTTCAACCTGTATAGAACAATGAAATAGCTTATCAAACTTATTCCTTAGAAGTACAATAGATCAATATTAGATCAGGAAAAGTCTTACAACAACAACCAAATCTCATAAAATATGTATAATCTGAGAAATAAGATGTTACCTCACCTCAACCACATAATCCTCCTTATCCTAAAATATTAAATGAAAGGAAAACTTACACATATGAAGAGAAAGAACTTTTAGGAGAACTTAAGAGTTTATGTATAAAAATACCTTGCTTACAATCCCTTAAGGATGTGCCTATTTTCAATAGGTTTATCAAAGAAGAGTGCATTAGAAGG
>JASDQU010736635.1:154513-169661 GCA_032191745.1 Picea mariana | reverse complement strand
GTTTTCATTGGCGTCAACCCTTGAAGAAAGTCGGGTAGAAAATTTTGGTAGCATAAAGGTTTGGGTAATGGACCCAAATTTGTTTGATGGATAATGGTATGATTTTTGATATATTTTCATGTATGACTATTCCATATGGATAGTACAAGTCATTCCATTTCTGGTGGTATGTGGAATGCCACATAACTCCTCATGGTTAGAGAGTTATGGGCATGTGAAGTTGGAGAAAGGTTTGGGTAATGGACCCAAATTTGTTTGATGGTTAATGGTCCAAGTTTTGATATATTTGCATGTAAGAATATTCTAGATGGATATTACATGTCATGCCATTTCCGGTGGTATGTGGAACGTCACATAACTCCTCCCAGTTAGAGAGTTATGGCCATGTGAATTTGGAGAACCCTCATGAGTCATCTAGAAGCCCCAAAAGGTCAAAGTAGTCAAAGTGGTTTAAGATATTTTAGAAGGTAAATAATAAAGTGAAATGATGAGTGTAATATAATTCAAAGTGAATACNNTTTAATGGAGAAATTACTAAGTGGACAAGTGGTTAGAAGTGGGTTAACCCTAAAATAAAGAAAGTGGGTTAAGATGGTTAAACGGTAACCCCTTGAGGAAGCTACATGAAAGTATAAATAAGAGGCAAGACTCTCTCATTTTAATAAAAATTGAGCATCTTGAATATATACAGGTGAATGAGGTATCCAAAGGATATCTAAGCCTAATTTCATAGGGAAGGTGAAGTAAAGAAGGCCGAAATTCAAGGGAGGATAAATTCTTTTGATGATGCTTTCTAAGGTATGTTATTTACAGGTCATCACACTATTTTCGTAATAACTTTTTTTCTAGAATGATTCAGACTGTGAAATTGGAAGGCCATTGAGGAAACATATCCAAGTAGTTGTGATACAAATTTATGCTTGTGGATCGTTGTATTTTAGGAGTTACACACCATGGAAAATAGGGTTTGTGGCTAGTTCTGAAACTAGTCTAAAACGTGTGTTTCGGGTAAAAACGTCATAACTTCTTCATAAAAGATCCAATTTCAGTAAGACCAAATTTATTGGTTAGAGTACCGTCAAAAATATTCTTTGTACAACTTTTATATCCATACAACAAATATTCTGTGCGGGGCATGCTCTACAAGTTCTCTCTCTAGAATAAGTCAAAATTCAACAAGGTATGCCATTTTTTCTATAACTCATTTTATTTAAGGTTCCAAGTAGTGAAATCTGGAGGAATTACATAAAAGACACTGAAGAACATTGTGTACCATTTTCATATATTTATTCATTATATGTATTGTTGAAACAAAGTTTATTTTTCTTCTCTAAATCCAAATCTCCATTTTTCTCTGGTTACGAAGCCGCCCTTAGTTCTAAAAATGAGTCAAAAGGTCTTTTGGGATTTTTGGGTTTTGCGGTTCGACTATTCACGAAGTATTATTTTTAATAGCAAATCCAAAGTCTTGGTACCGAAGTCTCGAAAAAGTGATTGTTTAAAAGGAATTGAATCGATTTTAAAGTAATAATTAAAAACGTTAATGGATTTCTAAGCCTTTCACATGTTCCTTTTTTTCCATCTCAACTTAAACAACATTTCAAATGTCCCGACATGATTTTCACGAAATACCTTTTAATCATGATTAATTATGTTTTAAAACACACTTAACAAATCGTTAACCAGTCACAATTCGGGAAATCAAAGAGTCGACTTTGAGTCTCCTTAAAACCCCGATTCTTGAAGTCGTGAAATTCTTAAAAGATAATGCTATGTTTATTAAGAAGTAAGAATGTTTAATCATAATAAATCCCATAGTGATTTCTCGATTCGGGATTTCTTGTGTTAAAGAGTCGTCGAAGTCCCGATACTCCAATCCACGAAAAGTAAAGACTAACCCCTGATCCCAATTAATTAAAGGGTTAAAACAAGTGGTTATTGCCTAAATAAATCCCATCGTTGTTTCACGATTCACGATTTACTTATGTCATACCTCTTGGGGACACGATGCTCGAAACTTCGAAACATGAAATCCTAAAAGAATTAAGCACTTTAACGTAATTAAATTAATTTTAAAACAAGCATTAAGGTTATTAAATAATTTTTCATCTTTCTCTATTCAGGATTTTTCAATGACCTTCCTTTTGAAATCCCAGTTTTAAATCATCGATATGTGGCAGTATCTATAATGGATTAATGGAGATATTTTTAACATAAAGTGTGTATCTCTAGGCGTACCATCCCCATTAACGCATTTAGTTTTTATTGCCTGTATTGGTATGCTAAATTTAAGGCAAGTTAAAGGTTAATAAAGGTTTGTTATTTCAAATTTCATTCTCACTTTCAGACTAGGAGCGAGTTACATTAAGAAGAAATCATGAATTTATTCTCTGCAACAGGTTTTCATTTTAGCAAAAAACTCATGGCACCCAAAAAAGTGCCTAAGAAGACTAAGGAGGCAGGTGAAAGCTCGAATCCGGATGGATATGTTATATCTAACACTACGCCACATGTTGTGGATTCAGTCAAATCCCAGAGGCATATTTTTGAAACCTTAGACTATGAGATTAGGAATTGCCCCAACGATTTCGGAAATGAAAAGACTGAAAATAAACTAAGAGCCATAGTAGAGTCTGACCTTCATAAAATAACCACACGTCTGAGAATCATGGAATACAATGACATGATAATCTGGGCTTTAGAGAAAACCAAAGTTTAGACAAGGAGAATTCTAAATAGCCAAAAGGTCGTCGTCGACTCATTCAGACCCGAGCACATCCAAGTAATGTATAAATTGTGCCCTACTTCTAAATACATTTATAATGCTGAATTTTTAGAGGAATTTCAAAGAAAGGAGTGTACATAATTCGATCAAGCATATCCAGGTATAATTAAAGAATGGTAGGGAATCCCAGTGAGATTTAGAGATGATACCCATGGTATTTATGCCACATCTTTGTTAAACGAATACATGGTTTATATAGCTCTAATGCTATGTAGAATTTTTGATAGGAAAATCCCTACAAAGTTCCTTGCAAAATGGGTGCCACTTCTACATGAAGTAGTCGAGGGTTATAGTTTCAGCAGGGGTAAAAGTTTATCAGATAATCTATCTAAGGAGATTGCAGACTACCAAACGAAAAAATCAAAATGCCAACCTGCATCTTTTTACATGTATGCATATATTATGGATGTTATCTGTTACATGAATCCATTCCCCTTGATGAATTGGAGCTGGAACCCCACATGTGCGGAGCCCATTCATGTTTATCACTCTAAAGTATGGGAGGAGAATGTTAAAGATTTATTTTATGAAATATGTCACTACGTAGTGATACCTTTGCACCAAATTTTGTATGGTTATGCACCCCCTCGTATTTCAGAGCCAATTTTGGGAAAGCTCAGGGCGATTGTAGATTGGTTTATTGAAGAGGGTTTCTCCTATGTCAGGTTTTTCGGGTGCTCAATTCCTCCTCACGCACTTCTGAAATTCCTTCCTGATAGACTAGTGTGGAGGGAGGTGGCCTACCAAATAATAACAGGTGGCATCGACACAGAATTGAAAGCAGTTCAGAAGGCATTCTGGCTAGTTTTTCCTGCATAGATTGGGAATTGTTCATTGCTTAACTTTGGTCATTCCAAGGTAGAAGCTGCAGCACTGGAAGACATCAAATTAGTATATATTGAAGTCAGACAACATGATCCTTATCAAATTGTAAGAAATCATCTTGCTCATTGCAATATGAAAATGTATGAACATGAAAATTCTCCCTACGACGACATGTTAAAGGGAGCCAAAACCTATGAAGAAATATTAGATAGAGTTTAGGCATTATCACCCAACCTACAGAACATATTTCTAACTTTCCAGAAACACAAGTGAAGTGGTTTTCCGAAGATACTATAGGGATAATCAACAACCCCTCCTCTAGCTCAAGGAAGTATTCCCCAGGTTTCGGATCAGAGGCTCATGATAAAGGGACTACAAAAGAAAATCCAAAGAAGACTGAAGCATCTTCAAAAAACGCAAAAGCTTCACAAATAGAGCACCCAAAGACAGAAACAGAAGTTAGGCTCGAGACACCTTCAAAGTCAAGTCAAATGATTCCTCCTTTATCATCAACTATTCTTGCTGATATCCCCCCCAAAAAGGAGAAGCTCAATCTCCAAAATTGGGCAGCCCTATTACATCATTAACTCCTTTACAGTCAACTTTGGGACCCCCCATCTAGAATTCATATATGTAAGTGACCTTACTCTAATATCTAGAGAAGAGATACCTTCCTCCGACTAATTTTTCAGTAGGAAGAGGAAGGCTATAGTAAAATAGGAAATGCATCTGAGAGAAGGCACAATGGTGAAAAAACATAGAGTGATCATAGATGGGAAGAAGCTAGAAGAGGAATATTTTAGCACAGAAGTAGTAGGCTCTATGGGAGCTTTGGCAACGACCAATTTATTCTCAGTTGACTCTCTGAAAACAAGGTTGAAACAAAAAAATCAAATGATAGCTCAGTTGTGGGACCAAATAAGGCACACAGAAAATAATATTCGAGAGGAGGTAAATCAAAGAGTTTAACATGCCATAACTACTGACAAACAGGAAATGCAATTGTTGAAGTCTAGTTTAGATGAAGCGAACAAGCAGATGTAAATGAGTCAAGTACCAGTTATTCGACGAGAAGAATTAGTTAGACATCTACAGACTGAGTTGAATTCCATTGAAGGAAAAATTGTGAATATAACAATATTTCAAGCCCAAGCAGTAGAGGTGCATGACAAACTACAAGCAAAACAATAAAACATGATTTCTAAAATAGAAATTGTTCAAAACTACTTCCTGGAAATAAGCCACTCACTAGATAAAATTGCTTTCAAGGAAAAAGAGGCTTCAACAGCTCACGCTGCTTTTCAAAAGGCAGTAGTGTTTTCGGCTAGAGAGGAAGTAGCAACAATCCCAAAGCTGACTGTAGAAGAATAGATCAAGGGAGACATCATATTAAAAACATGGGAGACCAATATTGGTGAAAGAAGGAAAATGACAATAGAAGTTAAGAAAGAATGTGAAGACGTGTTTGATCAGCTAGATACAAAAACACTAGGCATTGGTAAAGGTGATTGTCCTGGGCTATTAAGACAGATCAATGTTGTAAGGAATCAACTGCATATCAAGGAGAGATGGAATGAAGCCGAACTCGAGATTTCACAATTGAAGCAGCTTGACATCACCCAAATGGATAAGTGGTTAATAAAGCCAAATCTACAGTTGCAGTCAACAAAGTTTGAAAAGGGAAAGATTGAAGACAGGCTGCCCAAAATTCAGAGGAAGTTATATGTGTTTGAAGCAAAGTATATGACAGAACCTTCTAGAATTTTGGTGCAGTTTCTTGATAGGTGCGTCGAGTGCTTTGGACCAAGCGAAGGAAGTGCTTCAAAGAAATGATGAAGTAACACATGTATGCTCATTTTTGTCCAACTGGTATAAAAGTAAAAAGTGACTGAGAAAAACGGTTCAAATTTTGTATTATATAACTGTTAGCACCTAGGATATTAGGAGAATACCAACCATCTAGGGTTGATAATTTTCTTTGTATAAATGCAATTTTGAAAGATGCCACCAGGGGTGATTTTTCCTTGGCCGATTGTAGCAGAGAAATTTTTCATTTTCTAGGATTAATACAAATGAAAATCGAAGACTCCAGATCTCGTCAAGTTTGAGTTATGTGTTCCTCAATTATTTCATATTTAACATCATTTCTTTTATATCTTTGATGAATTCTTAGTTGCAATTTAGTACAACCTTTACTGTGGTGATAGATTATTTTAGTGATCTAATCATTTACAATTTTTCCTCTGTATCAGCTATCAGTAGGTATAAGACCTGTGAATTACTTAGATTTCTATATCTTATGCTTCATTAAAGTTTTTCTTGTCTATTTTCTTCTTTTGTCACCAAGTCATATTCTTCCTTGGTTGATGCCTCACATTGTTCTAGAGCTTTATGTTTTCTTTCATTTCATGCATGATTTTCAATTAAACTTAGATAAAGGAAACGACCTTTGATTTTGTTGTACTATTAATTCAAAATTTGGGAATTTTTTCTTACATAATCTAAAATAGAAACAACAACCTAAAAAACAACAAATATTTAAAAATCTTTTTCCTCCATGACTGTACTTGTTACGAGAAAACCCAATATTGAACTTGGTTTTACATATCAGACCAGTATCTCTTTAACTCTTTTTAACACCATATTAAAAAATGCTACCAACCGGGTTGAACTTGAACGTTCATGGGCAATGATTGAGCAAGACATTAGCATCCAGGAACAATTGGAAGCTAGACAAAGACAACTCAGTAATCAGCCATAGGTCCTTTTCCCCTAAGATTTGTTTTTCATTTCTTTATATCATAGACCCTCTTTATTTTCAGATGCATGGACTTTATATTTTCAAGCCTTAAGTATAAACTCTGGAAAAACATATTTTTTGGCGTTTCTTTTTTGGAAGAAATGAGGTTATTTTTTCCTGGGAGAATGAAATTCACAAGTTTCTTTTTTTGATAGTGAACAAAGACTGAACAAATTATAAAGGCTAAGTTTTATTATTCACTTGGCGACTCCACAATTTAAATAAGTTGGCATCCGGTCGAAGGATCACTAGACAAAACCCAATCGGTAAGCAGACCTCACCTGTTTCCAACCCTGAAAAAATACTGAAACCAAGAGGATTCTTAAGCAAGATACTATGGTTTACCCACCTAAATCCACACATTCTAAGGCTAAGATTCCACTTGAAACCATAAACCCTAAATTAGTTCTACCTGAAACTAAGACTGAAGCTAATTCGATTACCTTCGATGTAAGAGAAGGTGAGACATCTACAATAAATTCTATTTTGATTGATATCCCATTAGCTCTCGAAATAAATTTCCCAACCTCACAAAGTCTAGAAGAGTATACCATACACTCATATTCAACTCCTGCAGGTTTTCCTATTTATATATCTTGCAAGTCAAAGGAACCGAGTCCCCGTGTCCCATTTCCTCTATTTTCAGTTTTTTCATCTCTTGATAAATGGTTCTCGAAATATTTTTTTCTTCATCCCGAAGAAACCAAAGGATCAATATACATCTTTGAAAACCCTCTTTATAACGTACCAGTTTCCTCTCCTAGAATATCTATGGCAGCTGCTGGAGGAGGAGGAGGGGGTAGTCAAGGCCCACCCCCACCCCCTAGGATTTTCACTAAAGTAGATACCAGATATCCTCCTTTGGTCCTCCCAGTACCCCTTTATGATTTACCTGAAAACTACATGAAAAACCTACCTAAGTTTACAGGGGAGGAAGACTTAACCGCAGCCAAACATATAAATTTCTTTGATCAATTCGCAGATATTCTCGATCTCGAGCATGAAGACGTAAATTCATGATTGTTTGTTCAAAATTTCGAAGGAAAAGTGAGAACATAGTTTTGAAGTTTTCCCACAGGTCCGATATTATCCTACAACGCATTAGAAAACTCTTTTCTCAGACAATGGGGTGAAAGGGAAGACCACTTATATTATTTAACTGAGTTTGGGGCTCTAAGGAAGAAAAATTCAGAAATTGTTATTGAATTCATCCAAAGATTTAATAAATTATATAACAAAATCCCAATCGATGTTAAACCTTCCCATCCTGCAACAAAGGCAACTTTTGCAAGAGATTTTGAACCTGATTTCACACTATTATTGAGATAAAGGAAAGCGACTGAACTTACCCGAATGCAAGACGATGCCGTAGAAATCGAGTCAAATATGATGGATTCTAGAAAATTGAAACAAAAATGGAAATGGGAAACAAAGAGATTAAATGATTTAGGGAACAAGAAGGACCCTCTGGATCTGGGAGGTTTACAAATGACAAGATGGATGATATAGCAAAGATAATTAAAGACCTGTCAAATAAAATTTCGAAGATGGAATTAGATCAATCTAAAGAAGACAAGTTCGTTAGAAGAGAATTCAAGAGGAACCCCAATCCTAAAATACAACAAAGAAAAATTAAAAATGAAGATCAAAAGGGTCAGACTCCTTTAAAAATTGAAAATTTTATAGGAGGTAATGACATGCAAGAATTTGAGTATTTAGAAGAAGATATCAATAATATCGGTGAATATTGTTATCAACCTCATTTAACTAGACAAGATTATGAGAGCTCTTTAAAAACAAAACATCAGTCTAATGAGGAAAGAAACACAAATAATATAGAGGATCCTTCTTGCCAAGGAATCACCAATACTATAATGGTCGAGCTCCAAAACAAGTATAATCTAAGGTCTAAAACTAAAAACATGACAACTACCCAACCAAATAAAATCCTACTGAGAGGCAAAGTATATGAACTAGCTCCAAAGGAAACTGAAACACAAAACACTAGGATAAAAGGAGTTGACCCACAAGGTGCCAAAACTAAGACAAACAAAACACAGATGACAGGAACGAAAACAACTAAAAACAAGGCAATACAAACAAATAAAGTGGAAAAGAAGAAGACCGAAGTACCAATCAGAGAAACTAAAAAAATTATAGGAGGTTTCAGCCTAGAAAATGAGATTAACAAAATAAAAATACCAATACCTCTGGTTGAACTGGAAAAGAATCCCGTTTACTGAAAACAAATCACCAAAATGATAAAATTTTCAGATATGGGAAGTCAAGATGACATTATAAATTTGGAAGATGATAATCCTAATATAACTTTCGGTCCTCATTTTGAAGGGGCCAGAGATATTGTTGCTCCTTTCTACATTACGCTAAATGTGCATGATCTTCTGCTACATAACTACATGTTGGATTTTGGAGCCTGGCATAATGTGATTCCCAAGGCTATTATGGATATACTTGGCCTCAAAATTACCAGGCCATACCGAGACCTGTATTCATTTGATTCAAGAAAAGTTAAATGTATGGGCATGATCAAGGATTTAGTGGTAAATCTTGCACAGATCCCAGTAAAACGTCTTATGATGGATGTGGTTATTGTTGATATACCTCCAAAGTATGGTGTGTTATTATTCAGGTATCGGGGCACTAATCTTGGAGGATCCCTTCCATTGGACATGAAATACGCCATGATTCCCATCTTCGGAGGATAGTTCACTTGATTATACCCAGAAACACGGTTGGCATATATGGTAAATATCCTCATAATCCTAGAAATTACCATGTTTATGTCACTGATCAGGACCTTGTAAATTGTATTTTATCGATCGATGACGATATAGATGAATCCACCGAAGATTTCATAGAAGGAAATAAAATAGAAAAGATAAAAGAAAGTGTATATAGTACTGGAATCTAGAAAATGTATTTTGATGGTGCTTCATCATGTGAAGGAGCAGGCATAGGAATACTCTTTGTAACACCTAGAGATGAGTTTATCATTCCTTTATCTTATAGACTACAATGGAACATAGAATACATGAATAATCTATGCGAGTATGAAGCCCTGGTCTTGGGACTAGAAGCTACCAGAAAGTTAAACATAAAAAACTTGGAAGTCTATGGAGATGCGGAATTAATTGTAAAGAAAGTAAATTGACAATACCAAGCCAAACACCCAAGATTAAGATATTAGATAAACCGTACCTGGGATTTAATGGAAATTTTTTTCTCATCAGTTAATGTCCATCACATTCCCCGTACAGAAAATCTGCAAGCTGATTCATTAGCCAAAGTAGCCTCAACTTTCGCACCTCCTATGGATTTTAAACTCAAGTATCACATAGACATGAGACACAGATCCTCCATACCAAACAATATACAACATTGGTAGGTGTTCGAAGATGATGAATAGATCATAAAGTTCCTCAAAATGGTGGAAGACTTTGCCAAGACACATATTGACCAAGAAATCAAGAACGACCATACTTGGATTATGAAATAAGGGGAAGATCCTCAAGATTTCCAAGAAAAGATCGTGAATCATCACATGTTAGTACTAAAAAAAAACCAAATCCCAAAGCGTCTAATCCCCTTAGAAAGACTATTTGACCAAAACGACATGCCCTTAAAATATACTCTGCAACCTCAACCAGAAGAAGTCGAAGATTGCGATATAGGTACAAAGAAAAGCCTAGAATAGTAAAAATATCAAAATATCTTCGTCCTGAGATGAAAGTAAAATATGCATATTTACTTGAGCAGTATAAAGACGTGTTTTTCTGGTCTTATGACGAGATGAGAACTTATGACACCACTGTGATCGAACAAAAGATTCCTTTAAAGCATGGGGTTAAACCTTTTAGGAAAAAACTTAGACAAATTAACCCCATATTATTTCTTGTGGTCAAAAGAGAAATAAAAAAACTTCTGGATGCCAAAATAATTGTACCATTTAGGTACGCTGAGTAGGTAGCCAAACTGGTCCCAGTGAGGAAGAAGAGTAGAGAAATTAGACTGTGTGTATATTTTAGAAAATTAATTAAATCATCTCTTAAAGACAATTATCCACTACCCAAAATGAACCATATTTTAGAAAAATTAGTTGGAGCAAATAGGATTTCCATGATCGACGGTTTTTCTAGTTACAATCATATTGCTGTCAACGAAGACGATAAAGAAAAAACAGTCTTCACCACTCCTTGGGGTACATTTATGTATGACAAAATTCCATTTGGTTTAATGAATGCAGGTGCTACCATCCAGTGGGTTATGGATATCGCCTTCGTTGGCAAAATATATAAATTTGTGGTTATTTATCTTGATGATTTGACCATTTTTTCTAAATCTGATGAAGATCATCTGATGCATATCAATCAAACGTTCAAGAAATTTCGCAAATTTGGTTTGTCTTTAAATCCAAAGAAGTCTCACTTTGCAATGCAAGAAGGTAAACTCTTGGGCCATATTGTGTCTCGGGATGGAATTAAAATTGATTCTAAAAGGGTTGAAGCTATAGACACTATAAATATTCCCAGAAATGTGAAAGAAATTCAGTCGTTTTTAGGAAAAATAACTTTTTTGAGAAGATTTATCCTGAGATTTGATGAAATTGTGAAATTGATCACAGATATGCTTAAGAAGAACAACGAAGTTAAATGGACAACTGGAGCTAAAGCATCATTTGCACGCATCAAGAATATTATAGGTGAAGAGCATGTACTGGCAAGTCCTGATTATCTCAAGGAATTTTTTTTCTTCTCATTTTCATCCGAGAACACAATTGCAGCAGTACTCCTCCAGAAGAACGATGAAGGTTTCGAGCAACCAATAGAACTCTTCAGTAAAATCCTTAGAGACACAGAATTGAAATGTGACATAATCGAAAAGCATGCATACACTATGGTCAAGGCACTAAAGGATTTCATAACCTATGTATTACACTCCAAGATAATTTCATATGTACCCACCAGTTCCATTAAAGACATATTGGTTCAACTTGATAGTGACGGGAAGAGGGGTCGATGGCTTGCTAAGATTCAAGAATTCAATCTAGAGGTGAAACCGACAAAGCTCGTAAAAGGACAAGGTTTGGCTAAGATACTAGCTAAATCAAATTTCAGAGCACTTGGTATAAATAATCTACATGAGTATGAAGGATGTTTGGATATAGACGAACTCGACAACAAAATAGCCACAACCAGTATAGAAGAAAAGTTTACGACTTCAGTGTGGTACAAAGATATAGTATCTTATCTTTTGACTTTGAAATGCCCAAGTGATATGACTTTATCTAAATCTAGAACATTGAAATTTCATGTAGTGAAGTAATGTATTTTAGAGAGCCAATTGTATTGGAAAGACCCTATAGGATTTTTACTGGTTTGTCTAGTATAATCGGAGACCGAAAAGGTCATAAATGAATTCCACAAGGGGGTGTGCGGAGGACATCATGCGTGGAGAGCAACGACTTATAAAATCCTGAAAGCGGGATATTATTGGCCTAAATTATTCACAGATGTAAATGCCAAAGTCAGAGACTGTAATTCATGCCAATTATTTGTAGACAAGCAAAAACTCCCAGCACTACCTCTGGTCCCAGTTAAAACATAAGCTCTGTTCCAACAATGGGGGTTGGATTTTATAGGAAAAATTAACCCACATTCCACCGCACAAAACAAATGGATTATGATTGCTACAAATTAGTTCACCAAATGGGTAGAAGCTATTCCGACTAGAAAAGCCACAGATTCAGTGGTGATAGATTTCCTGGAAGAAAACGTATTATCTAGATTTGGTTGTCCCCGAAAGATAGTTACAGATAATGCCCATGCATTCAAATCTATGGCAATGGTAAGTTTTTGCCAAAAGTACAATATTATATTTGGTCACTCCATGGCATACTATCCCCAAGGAAATGGACTAGCTGAATCATCAAATAAAAGCTTAACTACCATAATTAAGAAGGTGTTGAATGAAAATAAAAAATCCTGGCATGTGCATTTGAAATACGCCTTGTGGGAAAATCAGTAGGCACTAAGAAATTGATTGGCAATTCTCCATTTCAAATGGTGTACGGGACTGACATGGTATTACCCATGAACTTGGCTCTACCCGTGATGAAACTTTGGCAATATGAAAAAGAAGAACCAAACCATGTCACAAGAAGAATAAATCAACTGATTGAAGTTCAGCAAAATAGGGCTAAGGTGGACGAAAGGCTGCAGAAATATCAAGACAAAATGAAAGAACTGTTTGATCATAAGGCTAAAGATAGGGAATTAATCGTTGGTGATTTGGTTTTCAAATGGGATTCTAGGAGGGAAGACTGGGAAAAACATGGAAAATTTGATCATATTTGGTATGGACCATTCAAAGTCACAGCTTTTGAAGGGAAGAACTCATTTTTGCTAGAAAATTTGGACTGTAGAATCCTCAACGCCCCTATCAATGGGATTATCTAAAGCACTATATGCAATAAACAATTTCCAAAATTCCATTGTATATATCGGTTTGTGTTTTCTATTTTTATAGTTTTTCGGTAAGTTTTACTTTCACCGCAAATAAAGAAGATTAGTCATCTCCTAGAAATAGAGATATGAAATATTCAACACATTGAATTCTATAAATCTTAAAACCATGACGCTTTTCATCTTGTCTTCTTGCAGGATTCTGGTCTATATCCCAAACATCAAAAAGAAGAAAATGGATGGTCATGTATTAGGAAATTGATTTGCTCGAAACATGTGATAACAAATAATTTACTAAGATGAGAACGAAGTGGTAAGGCAAAGGTATGAATTTCCGAAATGTATAGATTTCAAATGAATATCACCTAGGTGCAACAACGGTCTCATAAGTATGAACATATTCACCCGAGGTATCATCAAAAGAACAAAATTTTCTATGGATCATAAAGGATTCCTCTGGATAAGATAAAAATAAGTAAAATAAACAGGAGGATTAAAGTGACCTCAAAAAAAAAAAGGGGTTCCAAGAGTCAGGATTGCATTACCACAACTATGTTTATGAAATCCAAATCCTTCTCTGTCATCTTGTTCCAATCTGTGGTATTTTCCCCTTGACCCCAAACGCCTTCCCATGATTTCCATAGAGGAAGGAGAGGTTACACTTTAGCTCTAAAAGTTGACAAACGAATCTTTAGAAGAAAGGCAAGTCCTCACGACCCCTCAAACTCTTACTAAACAAAGAGATGTATAGGCTAATCCTAACTCTCTTAGTTCTTTTAACATGTTCTAAAAAATTTAGTCTTGCTCAAAAGAAGGTCCCTGGAAATAAAATTTCCCCATAATTTTTCCTCCAGACTAAGATGTTTTGAAGGTCTAAAAGAAACTGATCCAGAGTAATCAAAGTGAGTTGACAGACCTCTGTTTCAAAATCATACATATATATCACCCCTGGTATACTTTATACTAATTGATTTCCCCCACTTCATGTCAAAGAAAATATAAGACAGATGGTGAAAGGAAATTCCAAAAAATTGATTGCCCCCATCTAGTCCAAAAAAAAAAAAAGATGATGAAAGGAAATTCATAAAATTATTTCCCTCATCTCAGCATTTAAATGCAAAGTTACAATTTGAAGTGGTGAAAGGAAATTCAATAAAGGGAATTAGATAACTTCACCAGGGTACTGAATAGGCTCACTAGCAGTGAAGCAATGTCTAAGATATTTGTAAGGCTATTATACATGGATTATACTATACTCTGGTAAATTAGTTTTCTTTGAAGCTCGATCTACATCCCAAGTTAGCGTAGGACTCCCTGATTAAAAACATTAAAATTGCTTCACCTTGAGGCAAGCAAGATCAACAGAACCTGTTAAAATTCCTAAGGTTGTTTAGATTATCTCAAGTAGACTAGAAATCAATATCAGGAAAGAGGAAGTCAAATGGCCTAAAATTAAGATTAGAGAGTGATTGGATTACAAAATCTCTCAGATATAAGGATGAAACCCCCTTTTTTCCTCTGCACCCTCTTTCTGAACAAGTTTTTGTAGAAACAAACTAATGATTCCATTTTCCCAATAAAGGCACATGGTCTATTGTTCTTCTCGTCCCACAGGGAGATGAGATCCCTAGATGGAGCCTATGTTGAAACAAAGTTTATTTTTTTTCTCTAAATCCAAATCTCCATTTTTCTCTGGTTATGGAGCTGCCCTTAGTTCTAAAAAGGAGTCAAAAGGTCTTTTAGGATTTCTGGGTTTCAGGGTTAAGCTTTTCACGAAATATGTTTTTTAATAGCAACTCCAAAGTCCTGGTACAGAAGTCTCAAAAAAGTGATTGTTTAAAAGGAATTGAATCGATTTTAAAGTAATAATTAAAAACATTAACGACTTTCTAAGCCTTTCACACGTTCTTTTTCAACCATCTCAACTTAAACAACATTTCAAATGTCTCGACACGCTTTTCATGAAATACCTTTTAATCATGATTAATTAAGTTTTAAAACATACTTAACAAATCATTAACCACTCGCAATTCGAGAAATCAAAGAGTCGACTTTGAGTCTCCTTAAAACCCCGATTCCTGAAGTCACAATTTTTTTTTTTTTTTAACGAGAACGGTTATGTTGCATTGATCGGCTTTCAGGCGAACCTGAATCAGAAAATTACATATCTAAAGAAGGTTGGTGACCTCTAACAGTGCTGCCAACCTTCTTATGAATGTCTTGGGAAACCCATCCCATTTGCTTCTTGAACTATTT
>JASDQU010736635.1:90400-113046 GCA_032191745.1 Picea mariana | reverse complement strand
CATATAAAATGGGTCTATAACAAAGTTACAAATCATATTTGGATGATGAAATTGATGAGGGATTTTGGTTGAGGTACAAGTTGGCTACATGGTTGAGACAAGTAGTTTATGAGTTGGCACATACATGAAGTGTATAGTTGATGATGTTGGTACATATTGACGAGTCATAGTTGATAAGTACTTGACACATGATTGGTACATACTTGTTACATGGTTGGTTGCACTTGTTTATGGTACAGGTTGATTACAGATTTTTTGCTACAAGTTGGTGCATGGTTGATGCACTTGTTTATGGTATAGGTTGATTACAGGTTGAGGTACAGGTTGATGCATGGTTGATGCATGGTTCAAGTTTATTGGTACATGTTTACAGTGGTATATCTCACAGTGATAGTGTGGCAATGGTTCCATCATTCTACTTCTACTTCAGGGTGGTTGGACGAAGCAAGGACAGGTGGTTGTAGCCACCTTCCGGTTGTAGCCATAGAACATAGGGGGTTATAGCCTCCTTCTAGTTGTAGCTAGAGAATCAGGGAGTTGGAGCTTCCCTCAAGTTGTAGCCTGAGAAAATATGGGGTTGGGGCCTCTTTCCAGTTGCAGCTAGAAAACAAAGGAAGTTGGTGCTTCCAATGAATGTAATTCTTCAAGATATATAAGATCAAACATTTTTTGGTTTTCTCCCGATTTGGGTTTCCACATAAAACACTGTTGTACTATGTATGTGTGTGATTGTTCATTTCTTATTGCTCATTATTGGATAATAATTCTACATTGATATAACACTTGGATTATTTGGAGAAAAAAGGTTATAATTGCACTATTATTGATTCAAGCCCCCTCTAAGTAATCCAACAATTAGTTGGGTAGTTGGATCTATTATACTAATAATAGAGACTCGTTTAATGAGATATTTTTGACTTTGTCCAATGGAACATTTTGTAAGTCTATATAAAGTCCTAGCAAGCCTTCTCAAAATATCAAGTTACTCATTTTGTCTTTTCTCATATTTTTTATTGTTCATTGTGAGATTAATTAGCTTTGATTAATTTACTAGTAATTAGTTTTAGAGGTGAGGCTCCTCTTTAAGCCTCATCTCCCAAGTACTTCATTTACATTTTTTTTTCGTTCATGTTTCTTTTCATGCAAGATTTGAATTTCTAAGCTCCTCCTCTCTCGACATTCAAGCCATCTAGATCCCAGCCCTCGAGATCTAGATCAGTGGTATCAGAGTGGCTACACTCTCCATCAGAACAAGGGTTTGGAGCATGTAGTAGGTTCAAACATTTGCAGCAATCACCAACCTCCTTTTGGTAATATAAGAATCCATTTTTTGGGCCATACATTGTAAGCATCAATTTTTTTCCATAGGCACTACAGGGCTTTGTTTTTACCCTTGGATCTTCATTCACCATTACAAAGAGAACCATACATGGATTCACTACATCTATACATGGACCCACTACATCCATTGGTCTACAACATTTTCAACAAATCTGCAGGGTGTCCATGTTGCCCATGGAGGTTTCACAAACTCTACAACAACCCATACTACTCCACACACCCTTGGCATATTTTGTGTCCCTCTACACTCATCCAACTTCAAATAGGTTTTTTGACATCTACACAACATTTCAGAGGCTCTATCATATCTCATTGAAAATATATCCTCAATATCTCAAATGGGTATTTTGTGGAATCTCATTTGGCTTCCTAGTTTGAGAGATATCATCAATTGAATCTCAACATGTATTTGACCCAAAAAGTCCGTTTGTACCACCATACTCAACATGATTTTTTCTCCCTTCTCAGGAAACTACAAAAGGATATCTACATATGGATGGAAATATCTCTTCAATATATAAAATGGGTATTTCACTAAATCTCATTTTTCTTCCTGATTTGAGAGATATCATTGATTAAATAACAGTATGTATTTGACCAAAGGAGACCGCGTGTACCACCATCTTCAAAGGCATTTTTCTCTCTGCTAAGGAAACTACAAAAGGAGTTCCACATATTTTTGGAAATATATATTCAATATATCAAATGGGTATTTTGCGGAATTTCATTTCGTTGTCTTTTTTATGAGATATTTTTGTTTGAAGCAACACATGTCTATAACCAGCGTGACCGTGTGCCCTTCAACTTTGGCCTAGTTTTTCTCACTCCATGGGCCACCTCAGAACCAGTTTCATATACCAATGAAAATATATCTTCAGTAACTCAAATATGTCTTCAATGTAATTGGATTTCATCACCGTTAGCAGACGTTATGAATATATTTGCAGAAGGATGTTCACATCCCCGAAAGTCACGATTTTTCCATATTATTTTTTAAATTTTGGGATTTTATTAAAAAAAAAATATTTTTCTACCCATGTACAATGCCATTGTCAACTAGGTTATGTGTCAACCATAAAACCATGGTTATGGGTCAACCACACAAAACCCTTCTCTTCATTGGGTATTTTCACATTGTAATCATAATGGTACGATAATGGGGTTTCTTTTTTTAGCATGGGTGAAATGATGGGGACCATCATTTTCTAAGGGGGAAGGAATGATCCAAATTTTAGGGGGTATATGGTCTAAATTCGGATGCAAAAGTCATAAATCTATAAAGATAATAGATTTTCCATGTGGATCAAGGAGATGTCCACTTCCTCATTAATTAATTGGGATAACAGGTTGCCCATATGGGTCAAAGAGAGTCCCACCTCTCCATTATTGTATTAGGTTTTGTTTTCCACTACTTACTTTGTTGGGTAGTTAGATCTATTATTATAATAATAGAGACTCATTTAATGATCTCTTTCCATTATTGTATCAGGTTTTATTTTCCACTACTTAGTTAGTTGGGTAGTTAGATATATTATACTAATAACAGAGATTGATTTAATGAGCTATTTTTTACCTTATCCAATGGACCATTTTGTAATTCTATCTAAATGCCTACCAAGCGTTCTCATAATATCAAGTTACTCATTTTGGCTTCTCTCATATTTTCTAGTGTTCATAATATCAAGTTACTCCTGAGAGGCCTTGGGAATCCATCTTAATGGATTACATGTCTATCCTTCCATCTGACAAGCAAGGAAATGATTATGTATGTGTGGTGGTTGATCGGTTTTTTAAGATGGCCATTCTCACAGCCTACAAGAAGAGCATCACAGTTGTAGATACTTCCAAGATTTTCTTCAAATGAGTGTGGGTCCATTTTGGGATACAACAGACCATCATCTTCGATTGAGACAATAGGTTCCTCAACACATTTTGGTCAAGTCTCTAGTCATTGTTGGACACCAAGATCAATAAATCCACTGCCTTCCACCCTCAAACTGATGGCCAAAAAAAGGTTTTACAATGGATGATTGTGCACATCCCGCGCATGTATAACTCTAAGCATCCATATACATGGGATGAGATTCTTCCCTATGTTCAACATAGCTACAATAGGGCTCTCCATAGCTCCACCATCCATAGCCCCTTTCAGGTGGGGATGGGATTCCAACCCTTGGGTCCTATTGATGTTTCACTACCTCTTGCAACAACACAAAAAAGTTCTTTCCGTGGTCAATCTGAGGCCAACAAATCCACTAGATTCATTGAGCAGATTCATCACATCTATCAACAAATCCATGAGATTCTGTAGAAATCCAATTCTAAGTATAAGTAATGCCATGATCAACACTAGGCATTGCACAAGTTTCAAATGGGAGACAAGGTCTGGTTACATTTACAGAAAGAGTGCCTTACAAGGCCCCATTGAAATCTATTCCCACTTCATTGTGGGCCTTACACTATCACCAATGCTATGGGTAGCAATGATTTTGAGCTCAACACTCCACCCTTCCTTGGCTTGCACCTAGTGTTCAATGTGGACCACCTTTGGCCATATTTTCCACCATTATTGTACACCTCAGAGATCATAGAACAACTGACACCAACAGATCTCAACCCTGACTGCTTGGAAAAGGAATCCACTGATTAGATAGTGGACACACAGGTCACAGGCACTCACCAACAGAGGATCCAACTTTATTGAGATATCAAGGCAGGGCGGCTCCTACAATAAGGCAAGTGGCTCACCTAGGGACAAATTCATCACAAGTTCTCTCACCTGATCGGGGCACTCAATAAAATGGAGACCATTTCTTCCTAAGGGGGGAGGATTGATCCAAGTGGATATTAGTGTCCACCCACCTGTTCCAATTGGCTCCTCTTGACAGTTTTAGTTCAACACATTCTTCTGTATTTATTTTTAATTGTGCGTTCTACATTTCTAGGTTTTTTTGAATCCCAACACATCTTCCAGGTGGAGATTGGTGGCCAACCACCTAATCCAAGTGGCTTATTTTGGATGCTTTCATGTCAGTACATCTTTCTGTATTTCCATGGTCATTTTGGGGCCCTAAATAATATTTTTTTTGTCTTGTCATAGTCAAACTATAGACATAGTTAGGGTTTGATGAAATAATTTGTAGTTCTCAAAAAACCTTTCCAACGGGCTATCACAGGCCTAAAACAAAGGTCATATGAAAATTTATGACCCCGAGAAGTTGAGGTACCAAATCATCCATCAGGGCCCACATAACTTTTGACATTTCATCTCTTTGGGTTAGGTTTTTGGATGTCTAGGGTTTTGGAATTCATGAGTAATGTTAAAAAGGCCTTTGGAGCCTCATTGTATTCATTCTTCTCAGACGAATGTGTGTAGCAGCCACATCTCTTCTCAGAGACAACTACCACCATTCGAGCAAGTGTTTTCAGTTATGTAGTTTTACAGTTTCAAACTATTTTGTTTATTCAATAGAAGTTATTGTTCACTGAAAACAAAACAAAACAAAACAAAACATGTAAATGAAGTACTTGGGAGGTGAGTCTCAAAGAGGAGTCTCACCTCAAACTAATTACTAGTAAATCACTAAGAGCTAATTAATCTCACAATGAAAAATAGAAAATACGAGAGAAGCCAAAATGACTAACTTGATATTATGAGAAGTCTTGCTAGGCCTTTATATAACATTACAAAATGGTCCATTGGACAAAGTCAAAAAGAGCTCATTAAATGAGTCTGTATTATTAGTATAATAGATCTAACTACCCAACTAACTAATTAGTGGAAAATAAAACTCGATACAATAATGGAAAGAGCTCATTAAATGAGTCTTTATTATTATAATAATAGATCTAATTACTCAGCTAACTAGGTAGTGGATGTTGGATTACTGAGAGGGGGGGTGGATTAGTAATAGATCAATTTAATCCTTTTTCACCATAAAATGCAAGTGTTATATCAATGTAGAATTATCATACAATATTTTCAGAGTAAATAAACAATGAACAAATGAGAAATCACACACATACACAATACACCAGTGTTTTACATGGAAACCCAAAGTGGCAGAAAACCACAGAATGATTTTTTTATATGTATTTAAGAATTACATTCATTGGAAGCACCAACTTCCTTTGTTTTCCAGTTGCAACTGGAAGGAGGCTCCAACCCCCTAGTTTCTTAGCCTAAAACCTGAGGGAAGCTCCAACTCCCCAATTCTCTGGCTACAACCAAAAGGAGGATACAACCACCTATGTTCTCTGGCTACAACCAGAAGGTGGATACAACCGCCTGTCCTTTTCCCGTCCAACCACCCTAACGTAGAAGTAGAATGATGGAACCACTATCACACTATCACTGTGAGATATAATATTGTAACAACCTATAATCAAACTGTACCATAAACAAGTGCATCGACTATGCATCAACTTGTACCAAACAACCTGTAACCAACATGTACCATAAACAAATGAATAAACCATGCACCAACCTATACCTCAACATGTAATCAACTTGTACTATAAACAAGTGCATCAACGATGCACCAACCTATACCTCAACCTGTACCATCAACAAGTGCATCAACCATGCACCAATCTGTACCTCAACATGTACCATCAACGAATGCATCAACCATGCACCAAATATGTACCAATCATGCATCAAATACACATAAACTATGACTCATAAAGATGTACCAACATTATAATCTATACACCTCATGTATGTGCCAAATCATCAAATACTTGTCTCAACCATGTACCCAACATGTACCACAACCATATACCAAATACACATACCAATATAACCATCAAAATTTCTCTAGCAATACATCACACTATCCATAACCAAATACCATAAACCATTACATCAAACCATGTGCCACAACCTCATTGTTATACAACCTCTATCTGTAACATACCTCAACCAAAATCCCTCATCGATTTCATCATCCAAATATGATTTGTAACTCTGTAATAGCCCTGGTGTATATGATCACATGACTAAAAACCTTCCTTAACTTTAACAACAAGAGACTAGAATTTGATCAAACTTTACTTTAGTCTCACGTGACTAATTTTGGATTAGTCAATAACCCTAACTTGTAATAATTATAACAATGTACCTGTTGTTCCAGAGTTTATACTTAAGTCTTGAAAGTATAAATTCTAGGCATCCGAAAATAAAGAGGGTCTATGATATAAAGAAAGGAAAAACAACTCTTAGGGGAAAAGGAGCTATGGCTGATTTCTTAGTTGTCTTTGTCTGGCATAGAATTGTTCCTAGATGCTATTGTCCTGCTCAATGGTTGCCCATGAACGTTCAAGTTCAACCCGAATAGTAGTAGTTTTTAAGATGGTGTTAAAAAGAGTTAAAGCGATACTGGTCTGATCTGTAAAACCCGATTTGATATTGGGTTGTCTCGTAACAGGTACAGACATGGAGGAAAAAGAGTTTTAAATATTTGTTGTTTTTTAGGTTGTTGTTTCTATTTTAGATTATGTAAGAAAAAATTCCCAAATTTTGAATTAATAGTATAACAAAATCAAATTTTGTTTCTCGTATCTAAGGTAAACTGAAAATCATGCATGAAATGAAAGAAAACATAAAGCTGTGGAACAATGTGAGGCATCAACCAAGGAAGAATCTCACTTTGTGACAGAAGAAGAAAATAGACAAGAAAAACTTTAATGAAGCATAAGATATAGAAATCTAAGTAATTCATAGGTCTTGTACCTGTTGATAGCCGATACAAAGGAAAAGTTGTAAACGATTAGATGACTAAAATAATCAATCACCACAGTAGAGGTTGTACTAAATTGCAGCTAATCATTCATCAAAGATATATAAGAAATGATGTTAAATATGAAATAACAGAGGAACACATAACTCAAACTTGACGGCATCTAGACTCTTCGATTTGAATTTGTATTAATTCTGGAAAATGAAAAATTTCACTGCTACAATCGGCCAAGGAAAAATCCCCCCCTGGTGGCATATTTCAAAATTGTGTTTATACAAAGAAAATTATCAACCCTAGACGATTGGTATTCTCCTAATCTCCTAGGTGCTAATGGTTACAGAATAAAAAATTTGAATTGTTTTGCTCAGTTACTTTTTACTTTTCTACCAGTTGGACAAAATGACCATACATGCGTTACTTAATCATTTCTTTGAATCACTTCCTTCACTTGGTCCAAAACACTTGATGCACTTGTGAAGAAACTGCACCAAAATTTTGAAAGGTTATTTCGTATCCTTTGCTTCAAACACATATAACTTCCTATGAATTTTGGGAAGCCTGTCTTCAATCTTTCCCTTTTCAAACTTTGTAAACTGAAACTATAGATTTGGCTTTATTAACCACTTATCCATTTGGATGATGTCAAGCTACTTCAATTGTGATATCTCAAGATGGGCTTCATTCCAGCTCTCCTTGATATGCAGTTGATGCCTTACAACATTGATCTGTCCTAATAGCCCAGGAAAATCACCTTTACCAATGCCCAATGTTTTTGTATCTAGTTGATCAAACACTTCTTCACATTCTTTCTTAACTTCTCTTGCCATTTTCCTTCTTTTGACAACATTGGTCTCCCATGTTTTTAATATGATGTCTCCTCTGATCTATTCTTCTACAGTCAACTTTGGGATTGCTGGTACTTCCTCTCTAGCCGAAAATGCCATTGCCTTTTGAAAAGAAATGCGAGTTGTTGTAGCCTTTTTTTCCTTAAAAGAAATGTTATCCAGTGAGTGGCTTATCTCCAGGAAGTAGTTTTGAACGAATTCTATTTTAGAAAGCATGTTTTGTTGTTCTTCTTGTAGTTTCTCATGCACCTCTAGTGCTTGGGCTTGAAATGTTGTTATATTCACAACTTGTCCTTCAATGGACTTCAACTCAACCTGTAGCTATCTCACTAATTCTTCATGCCGAATAACCTGTACTTGACTCATTTGCATATGCATGTTCGCTTCATCTAAAATAGACTTTAACAATTTCATTTCATGCTTGTCAGCAGTTCTGGTGTGTTCAACTCTTTGATTTACCTCCTCTCGAATATTATTTTCTGTGTGCCTTATTTGTTCCTGCAACTGAGCTATCATTTGATTTTTATGTTTGAGCCTTGTTTTCAGAGAGTCAATTGAGAATAAATTGGTCGTTACCAAATCTCCCATAGAGCCTGCTACTTATGTGGTCAAATCTTCCTCTTCTAGGTTATGCCCATCTACGAGCACTCTGTGTTTTTTCACCATTGTGCCTTCTCTTAGATGCATTTCCTGTTTTACTACAACCTTCTTTTTCCTACTGAAAAAGTAGTCGAAGGAAGGTATCTCTTCTCTAAATATTGGAGTAAGGTCACTTACATATATGACTTCCAGATGGGGGGTCCCAAAAGTTGATTGTAAAGGAGTTAATGATGTAATAGGGCTGCCCAATTTTGAAGATTGAGTTTCTCTTGTTGTTTTGGAGATATCAACAGGAATAGTTGATGATGAAGGAGGAATCATTTGACTCGACTTTGAAGGTGTCTTGAGCCTAACTTTTGTTTCTGACTTTGGGTGCTCCATTTGTGAAGCTTCTTCTTTTTGTGAAGATTCTTCAGTCTTCACTGGATTTTCTTCTACAGCCCCTTTATCATGAGCCTCTGATCCGAAACCTGGGGGAATAATTCCTTGAGCTAGAGGAGGGGTTGTTGATTCTCCCTATAGTATCTTTTGAAAACCACTTTGCCTATGTTTCTGGAAAGTCAGAAAGTTGGTCTATAGGTTGGGTGATAATTCCTGAACTCTGTCTAATATTTCCTCATAGGTTCTATCTCCCTTGAACATGTCGTCGCAGGGAGAATCTTCATGTTCATACATTTTCATATTGCAATGAGCAAGATGATTTCCTACAATTTGATAAAGATCATGTTTTCTAAGTTCAATATATACCAATTTGATGTCTTCCAGTTTTGTAGCTTCTACGTTGGAATGACTAAAGTTAAGCTGTGAACACTTCTGAATCTATACAGAAAAAAGTGGCCAAATCTTCTTCTGAACTGCTTTCAATTTTGTGTCGATGCCAGCTGTTATTATTTGATAGGCCACCTCCCTACACATTAGTCTGTCGGGAAGGAATTTCAGAAGTGTGTGAGGAGGAATCGAGCACCTGAAAAACCTGACATAGGAAAAACCCTCTTCAATAAACCAATCTGCAATTGCCCTAAGGTTTCTCATGATTGGCTCTAAAATACGAGGGGGTGCATAACCATAAAAAATTTGGTGCAAAGGTATCACTACATATTGACAGATTTAATAAAAGAAATATTTAGCATTCTCCTCCCATACTTTAGAGTGATAAACATGAATGGGCTCCACACAAGCTGGGTTCCAGCTCCAATTCATCAAGGGGAATGGAGTCATGTAACAGATAGCATCCATAATATATGCATACATGTAAAACGATGCAAGTTGGCCTTACAATTTTTCCGTTTGGTACTCTGCAATCTCCTTAGTTAGATTATTTGATAAAATTTTAACCTAGTCGAGAAGGAATTTTGGAAGTGCGAGAGGAGGAATCGAGCACCCAAAAACCCTGGCATAGGAGAAAACCTCTTCAATAAACCATTCTGCAATCTCCCTGAGGTTTCCCATGATTGGCTTTGAAATACGAGGGGGTGCATAACCATACAAAATTTGGTGCAAAGGTATCACTACGTAGTGATATATTTTGTAAAATAAATCTTTAACATTCTCCTCCCATAGTTTAGAGTGATAAACATGAATGGGCTCCACACAGGCTGTGTTCCAACTCCAATTCATCAAGCGGAATGGAGTCATGTAATAGATAGCATCCATAATATATGAATACATGTAAAAATATGCAGGTCGGACTTTCGATTTTTCCATTTGGTACTCTGCAATCTCCTTAGTTAGATTAACTGATAAAATTTTACCCCAGTTGAAACTGTAACCTTCGGCTACTTCGTCTAGAAGTCGCACCCATTCTGCAGGGAAATGGGTAGGGATTTTCCTCCCAAAAATTCTACATAGCATTAGAGCTATATAAACCATGTATTCATTTAACGAATTTGTGGCATAAATACCATGGGTATCAACTCTAAATCTCCCTGGGATTCCCCACCATTCTTTGATTATACCTGGATATGTTTGATTGAATTTTGTACACTCCTTTATGTGAAATTCCTCTACGAATTTGGCATTATAAATGTATTTAGAAGTAGGGGATAATTTATACATTACTTGGATGTCCTCGGGTCTGAATGAGCCAACGACGACCTTTTGGCTGTTTAGAATGCTCCTTGTCTAAACGTCAGTTTTCTCTAAATCCTAGCTTATCTTGTCATTGTATGGCATGAGTCTCGACCATGTGGCTATTTTATGAACCTCAGACTCTTCTATGTATCTCAGTTTATTTTCAGTCTTTTCATTTCCGAAATCATCGAGGCAATTCCTAATCTTATAGTCTAAGGTTTCAAAAATCTACCTCCAGGATTTGACTAAATCCATAACATGTGGTGTAGTGTCGGATATAACATCTCCATCCAGATTTGAGCTTTAACTTGCCTCCTCAATCTTCTTAGGCACTTTTCTGGGTGCCATGATGTTTTTGCTAAAATCAAAACCTATTGCAGAGAAGAAATGCATGAGTTCTTCCGAATGTAACTCGCTCCTAGTCTGAAAGTGAGAATGAAATTCGAAATAACAAACCTTTATTAACCTTTAACTTGTCTTAAATTTAGCGTATTGATACAGGCGATAAAAATTAAATTCTTTAATGGGGATGGCACACCTGGAGATACACATTTTATGTTAAAAATATCTCCATTAATCTGTTATATATACTACCACATATCGATGATTTAAAACTGGGATTTCGAAAGGAAGGTCATCGAAAACTCCCAAATAACGAAATGTGAAAAGTCATTTAATAACCTTAATGATTGTTTTAAAATTAAGTTAATTACGTTTAAGTGCTTAATTCTCTTAGGATTTTGTGTTTCAGAGTTTCAAGCATCATGTCCCCAAGGGGTATGACACAAGTAAATCCTGAATTGTGAAACCATGATGGGATTTATTATCATTAAACCTTCTTACTTCTTAATAAACATAGCATTAGCTTTTAATAATTTCGTGACTTCAGGAATCGGGGTTTTAAGGAGACTCAAAGTCGACTCTTTGATTTCCCGAATTGCGATTGGTTAACGATTTGTTAAGTATGTTTTAAAACTTAATTAATCATGATTAAAAGGTATTTCATGAAAAGCGTGTCGAGACATTTGAAATGTTGTTTAAGTTGAGATGGCTGAAAAAGAATGTGTGAAATGCTTAGAAAGTCGTTAACGTTTTTAACTATTACTTTAAAATTGGTTTAATTCCTTTTAAACAATCACTTTTTTGAGACTTCTGTACCAAGAATTTGGAGTTTCTATTAAAAAACATATTTCGTGAATAGCCGAACCCCGAAACCCAGAAATCCCGAAAGACCTTTTGACTCCTTTTTAGAACTAAGGGTAGCTCCATAACCAAAGAAAAATGGAGATTTGGATTTAGAGAAAAAAAATAAACTTTGTTTCAACATAGGCTCCATCTAGGGATTTCATCTCCTTGCAGGACGAGAAGAAAAATAGACCATGTTCCTTTATTGGGAAAATGGAATCATTAGTTTGTTTCTACAAAAACTTGTTCAGAAAGAGGGTGTAGAGGAAAAAAGGGGCTTTCATCCTTATCTCTGAGAGCTTTTGAAATCCAATCGCTCTCTAATCTCAATTTTAGGCCATTTGACTTCCTCTTTCCTGATATTGATTTCTAGTCTACTTAAGATAATCCAAACAACCTTAGGAATTTTAACAGGTTCTGTTGATCTTGCTTGCCTCAAGGTGAAGTAATTTTAATGTTTTTAATCAGGGAGTGCTACGCTAACTTGGGATGTAGATCGAGCTTCAAAGAAAACTAATTTACCAAAGTACAGTATAATCTATGTATAATAGCCTTAGAGATATCTTAGACATTGCTTCACTGCCAGCGAGCCTGTTCAGTACCCCAGTGAAGTTATCTGATTCCCTTTATTGAATTTCCTTTCACCACTTCAAATTGTAACTTTGCATTTAAATGCTGAGATGAGAGAAATCATTTTATGAATTTCCTTTCATCATCGTTTTTTGTTTTGGACTAGACGGGGGAAATCATTTTTTTTGAATTTCCTTTCACCATCCATCTTATATTTTCTTTGACATGAAGTGGGGGAAATCAATTAGTATAAAGTATACCATGGGTGATATATATGTATAATTTTGAAACAGAGGTCTGTCAACTCACTTTGATTACTCTGGATCAGTTTCTTTTAGACCTTCAAAACATCTTAGTCTGGAGGAAAAATTATGGGGAAATTTTATTTTCAGGGACCTTCTTTTGAGCAAGACTAAATTTTTTAGAACATGTTAAAAGAACTAAGAGAGTTAGGATTATCCTATACATCTCTTTGTTTAGTAAGAGTTTGAGGAGTCATGAAGACTTGCCTTTCTTCTAAAGATTCGTTTGTCAACTTTTAGAGCTAAAGTGTAACCTCTCCTTCCTCTGTGGAAATCATGGGAAGGCATTTGGGGTTAAGGGGAAAATACCACAGATTGGAGCAGGATGACAGAGAAGGATTTGGATTTCATAAACATTGTTGTGGTAATGCAATCCTGACTCTTGGAACCCTTTTTTTTTTTTGAGGTCACTTTAATCCTCCTATTTATTTTACTTATTTTTATCTTATCCAAAGGAATCCTTTATGATCCATAGAAAATTTTGTTCTTTTGATGATACCTCAGGTGAATATGTTCATACTTATGAGACTGTTGTTGCACCTAGGTGATATTCATTTGAAATCTAGACATTTCGGAAATTCATACCTTTTCCTTACCACTTCGTTCTCATCTTAGTAAATTATTTTTTATCACATGTTTTGAGAGAATCAATTTCCTGATACATGACCATCCATTTTCTTCTTTTTGATGTTTGGGATATAGACCAGAATCCTACAAGAAGACAAGATGAAAAGCGTCATGGTTTTAAGATTCATAGAATTCAATGTGTTGAATATTTCATATCTCTATTTCTAGGAGATGACTAACCTTCTTTATTTGCGGTGAAAGTAAAACTTACCGAAAAACTATAAAAACAGAAAACACAAACCGATATATACAATGGAATTTTGGAAATTGTTTATTGCATATAGTGCTTCAGATAATTCTCTTTGATAGGGGCGTTGAGGATTTTACCGTCCAAATTTTCTAGCAGAAATGAGTTCTTCCCTTCAAAAGCTGTGACTTTGAATGGTCCATACTAGATATGACAAATTTGCCATGTTTTTCCCAGTCTTCCCTCCTAGAATCCCATTTCAAAACCAAATCACCAAGGATGAATTCCCTATCTTTAGCCTTATGATCAAACAGTGCTTTCATTTTGTCTTGATATTTCTACAGCCTTTCGTCCACCTTAGCCCTATTCTGCTAAACTTCAATCAGTTGATTTATTCTTCTTGTGACATGGTTTGGTTCTTATTTTTCATCTTGCCAAAGTTTCATCATGGGTAGAGCCAAGTTCATGGGTAATACCACGTCAGTCCCATACACCATTTGAAATGGAGAATTGCCAATCAATTTCTTGGTGCCTATCTGATTTTCCCACAAGGCATATTTCAAATGCACATGCCAGGATTTTTTATTTTCATTCAACACATTCTTAATTATGGTAGTTAAGCTTTTATTTGACGATTCAGCTAGTCCATTTCCTTGGGGATAGTTTGCCATGGAGTGACCAAATATAATATTCTACTTTTGGCAAAAACTGACCATTGCCATAGATTTGAATGCATGGGCATTATCTGTAACTGTCTTTCGGGGACAACCAAATCTAGATAATACGTTTTCTTCTAGAAAATCTATCACCACTAAATCTATGGCTTTTCTAGTTGGAATAGCTTCTACCCATTTGGTGAAATAATCTGTAGCAGTCAGAATCCATTTGTTTTGTGCGGTGGAACGTGGGTTAATTTTTCCTATAAAATCCAACCCCCATTGTTGGAACAAAGCTTCTATTTTAACTGGGACCAGAGGTAGTGCTGGGAGTTTTTTCTTGCCTGCAAATAATTGGCATGAATTACAGGCTCGGACTTTGGCATTTACATCTGTGAATAATTTAGGCCAATAATATCCCTATTTTAGGATTTTATAAGTCGTTTCTCTCCACGCATGATGTCCTCCACACACCCCCTTGTGGAATTCATTTATGACCTTTTCGGTCTCCGATTATACTAGACAAACCAGTAGAAATCCTAGAGGCTCTTTCCAATACAATTGGCTCTCTGAAATACAGTACTTCACTACATGAAATTTCAACGTTCTAGCTTTAGATGGAGTCATATCACTTGGGAATTTCAAAGTCAAAAGATAAGATACTATATCTTTGTACCACAGTGAAGTCGTAAAATTTTCTTCTATATTGGTTGTGGCTATTTTGTCTTCGAGTTCATCTATATCCAAACATCCTTCATAATCATGTAGATTATTTATACCAAGTTCTTTGAAATTTGATTTGGTTAGTAGCTTAGCCAAACCTTGTCCTTTTACGAGCTTTGTCAGTTTCGAATTCTTGAATCTTAGCAAGCCATCGACCCCTCTTCCCATCACTATCAAGTTGAACCAATATGTCTTTAATGGAACTGGTGGGTACATATGAAATTATCTTGGAGTGTAATACATAGGTTCTGAAATCCTTTAGTGCCTTGACCATAGTGTATGCATGCTTTTCCATTATGTCACATTTCAATTCTGCATCTCTAAGGCTTTTACTGAAGAGTGCTATTGGTTGCTCGAAACCTTCATCGTTCTTATGGAGGAGTACTGCTACAATTGTGTGCTCGGATGAAAATGAGAAGACAAAAAATTCCTTGAGATAATCAGGACTTGCCAGTACATGCTCTTCACCTATAATATTCTTGATGCGTGAAAACGATGCTTTAGCTCCGGTTGTCCATTTAACTTCGTTTTTCTTCTTAAGCATATCTGTGATCAATTTCACAATTTCATCGAAGTTCGGGATAAATCTTCTCAAAAAAGTTATTTTTCCTAAAAACAACTGAATTTCTTTTACATTTCTAGGAATATTTATAGTGTCTATAGCTTCAACCCTTTTAGAATCAATTTTAATTCCATCCCGAGACACAATATGTCCCAAGAGTTTACCTTCTTGCATTGCAAAGTGAGACTTCTTGGGATTTAGAGACAAACCAAATTTGCGACATTTCTTGAACGTTTGATTGAGATGCATCAGATGATCTTCATCAGATTTAGAAAAAATGGTCAAATCATCAAGATAAATAACCACAAATTTATCTATTTTGCCAACGAAGGTGATATCCATAGCCCACTAGATGGTAGCAACTGCATTCATTAAACCAAATGGAATTTTGTCATACATAAATGTACACCAAGGGGTGGTGAAGGTTGTTTTTTCTTTATTGTCTTCGTTGACAGCAATATGATTGTAACTGGAAAAAACGTCAATCATGGAAATCCTATTTGCTCCGACTAATTTTTCTAAAACATGGTCCATTTTGGGTAGCGGATAATTGTCTTTTAAGAGATGATTTAATTAAGTTTCTAAAATATACACACAGTCTGATTTCTCTACTCTTCTTCCTGACTGGGACTAGTTTGGCTACCCACTCAGGGTACCTAAGTGGTACAATTATTTTGGCATCCAGAAGTTTTTTTCTTTCTCTTTTGACCACAGGAAATAATATGGGGTTAATTTGTCTGAGTATTTTCCTAAAAGGTTTAACCCCATGCTTTAAAGGAATCTTTTGTTCGATCACAGTGGTGTCATAAGTTCTCATCTCGTCATAAGACCAGAAAAACACGTCTTTATACTGCTCGAGTAAATATGCATATTTTCCTTTCATCTCAGGACGAAGATATTTTGATATTTTTACTATTATAGGCTTTTCTTTGTACCTATATCGCAATCTTCGACTTCTTCTGGTTGAGGTTGCAGAGTATATTTTAAGGGCATGTCATTTTGGTCAAATAGTCTTTCTAAGGGGATTAGACGCTTTGGGATTTGTTTTTTTTTTAGTACTAACATGCGATGATTCACGATATTTTCTTGGAACTCTTGAGGATCTTCCCCTTATTGCATAATCCAAGTATGGTCGTTCTCGCTTTCTTGGTCAATATGTGTCTCGGCAAAGTCTTCCACCATTTTGAGGAACTTTATGATCTATTCATCATCTTCGAACACCTGCCAATGTTGTATATTGTTTGGTATGAAGGGTTTGTGCCTCATGTCTATGTGATACTTGAGTTTAAAATCCATAGGAGGTGCGAAAGTTGAGGCTACTTTGGCTAATGAATCAGCTTGCATATTTTATGTACGGGGAATGTGATGGACATCAACTGATGAGAAAAACTTTTCCATTAAATCCCAGGCACGTTTTAT
This sequence comes from Picea mariana, assembly GCA_032191745.1. Lineage (NCBI taxonomy): Eukaryota > Viridiplantae > Streptophyta > Pinopsida > Pinales > Pinaceae > Picea > Picea mariana. Next base: position 96,218 of record JASDQU010736635.1, on the reverse strand, counting down.
ATAATATCTCAATCTCGGGTGTTTGGCTTGGTATTGTAAATTTACTTTCTTTACAATTAATTCCGCATCTCCATAGACTTCCAAATTTTTTATGTTTAACTTTCTGGTAGCTTCTAGTCCCAAGACCAGGGCTTCGTACTCACATAGATGATTCATGTATTATATGTTCCACTGTAGTCTATAAGAGAAAGGAATAATAAACTCATCTCCAGGTGCTACAAAGAGTATTCCTGTGCTTTCTCCTTCACATGATGAAGCACCATCAAAATACATTTTCCAGATTCCAGTACTATATACACTTTCTTTTATCTTTTCTGTTTTATTTCCTTCTATGAAATCTTCAGCGGATTCATCTATATCATCATCGATCGATAAAATACAATTTCCAAGGTCTTGATCAGTGACATAAACATGGTAATTTCTAGGATTATGAGGATATTTACCATATATGCCAACCGTGTTTCTTGGTATAATCGGGTGAACTATCCTTCGAAGATGGGAATCGTGGTGTATGTCATGTCCAGCAGAAGGGATCCTCCAAGCTTAGTGCCCCAGTACCTGAATTATAACACACCATACTTTGGAGGTATATCAACAATAACCACATCCATCATAACACTTTTTACTCGGATCTATGCAAGATTTACCACTAAATCCTTGATCATGCCCATACATTTAACTTTTCTTGAATCAAATGAATACAGGTCTCTGTATGGCCTGGTAATTTCAAGGCCAAGTATATCCATAATAGCCTTGGGAATCACATTATGTGAGGCTCCAGAATCTAGCATGCAGTTATGTAGCAGACGATCATGCACATTTAGCATAATGTAGAAAGGAGCAATAGTATCTCTGGCCCCTTCAAAATGAGGACCACAAATTATATTAGGATTATCATCTTCCAAATTTATAACATCATCTTGACTTCCCATATCTGAAAAATTTATCATTTTGGTGATTTGTTTTCGGTAAATGGGATTCTTTTCCATTTCAACCAGAGGTATTGGTATTTTGATTTTGTTAATCTCATTTTCTAGGCTGAAACATCCTATAATTTTTTCAGTTTCTCTGATTGGTACTTCGGTCTCCTTCTTTTCCGCTTTATTTGTTTGTATTGCCTTGTTTTTAGTTGTTTTTGTTCCTGTCATCTGTGTTTTGGCTGTCTTAGTTTTGCCACCTTCTGGGTCAACTCCTTTTATCCTAGTGTTTTGTGTTTCAGTTTCCTTTGGATCTAGTTCATATACTTTGCCTCTCGGCAGGATTTTCTTTGGTTGGGTAGTTGTCATGTTTTTAGTTTTGGACCTTAGATTATACTTGTTTTGGAGCTCGACCATTATAGTATTGGTGATTCCTTGGCAAGAAGGATCCTCTATATTATTTGTGTTACTTTCCTCATTAGACCGATGTTCTATTTTTAAACACCTCTCATAATCTTGTCTAGTTAAATGAGGTTGATAACAATATTCACCGAGATTATTGATATCTTCTTCTAAATACTCAAATTCTTGCATGTCATTACATCCTATAAAATTTTCAATTTTTAAAGGAGTCTGAACCTTTTGATCTTCATTTTTAATTTTTCTTTGTTGTATTTTAGGATTGGGGTTCCTCATGAATTCTCTTCTAATGAACTGGTCTTCTTTAGATTGATCTAGTTCCATCTTCGAAATTTTATTTGAGAGGTCTTTAATTATCTTTTCTATATCATCCATCTTGTCATTTGTAAACCTCCCAAATCTAGAGGGTCCTTCTTGTTCCCTAAATCATTTAATCTCTTTGTTTCCCATTTCCATTTTTGCTTTCAATTTTCTAGAATCCATCATATTTGACTCGATTTCTACGACATTGTCTTGAATTCGGGTAAGTTCAGTCACTCTCCTTTATCTCAATAATAGTGTGAAATCAGGTTCGAAAGCTCCTGCAAAAGTTACCTTTGTTGCAGGATGGGAAGGTTTAACTTTGATTGGTATCTTGTTATATAATGTATTAAATCTTTGGATGAATTCAATAACAATTTCTAGATTTTTCTTCCTTAAAGCCCCAAACTCAGTTAAATAATATAAGTGATCTTCCCTTTCACCCCATTGTCTGAGAAAAGAGTTTTCTAATGCGTCGTAGGATAATATCGGACCTATAGGAAAACTTCAAAACCAGGTTCTCACCTGTTCTTTGAAATTTTGAACAAAAAATCATGAATTTACATCTTCATGCTCGAAATCAAGAATATCTGTGAATTGATCAAAGAAATTTATATGTCCGGTTGCGGTTAAGTCTCCCTCCCTTGTAAACTTAGGTAGGTTTTTCATGTAGTTTTTAGGTAAATCATGAAGGGGTACTGGGAGGACCAAAGGAGCATATCTGGCAACTATTTTAGTGAAAATCCTAGGGGGTGGGGGTGGGCCTTGACTGCCCCCTCCTCCTCCTCTAGCAGTTTCCATAGATATTCTAGGAGAGGAAACTAGTACGTTATAAAGAGGGTTTTCAAAGATGTATATTGATCCTTTGGATTCTTTGGGATGAATCAAAAAATATTCTGAGAACCGTTTATCAGGAAATGAAAAAACTGAAAACAAAGGAAACGAGACACGGGGACTTGATTCCTCTGACTTGCAAGATATATAAACAGGAAAACCTGCAAGAGTTGAATATGAGTGTATGGTATACTCTTCTAGACTTTGTGAGGTTGGGAAATTTCTTTTGAGAGCTAATGGGATATCAATCAAAACATACTTTATTGTAGATGTCTCACCTTCTCTTACACCAAAGGTAGTCGAATGAGCTTCAGTCTTAGTTTCAGGTAGAACTAATTTAGGGTTTATGGTTTCAAGTGGAATCTTAGCCTTAGAATGTGTGGATTTAGGTGGGTAAACCATAGTATCTTTCTTAAGAATCCTCTTGGTTTCAGTATTTTTTCAGGGTTGGAAACAGGTGAGATCTGCTTAACAATTGGGTTTTGTCTAGTGTTCCTTCGATCGGATGCCAACTTATTTAAATTGTGGATTCTCGAAGTGAATAATAAAACTTAGCCTTTATAATTTGTTCAGTCTTTGTTCACTATCAAAAAAAGAAACTCGTGAATGTCATTCTCCCAGGGAAAAATAACCTCGTTTCTTCCAAAAAAGAAACGCCAAAAAAGATGTTTTTCCAGAGTTTATACTTAAGGCTTGAAAGCATAAAGTCTATGCATCTAAAAATAAAGAGGGTCTATGATATAAAGAAAGGAAAAAAAACTCTTAGGGGAAAAGGAGCTATGGCTTATTTCTGAGTTGTCTTTGTCTAGCTTCCAATTGTTCCTGGATGCTAATGTCTTGCTCAATGGTTGCCCATGAACATTCAAGTTCAACACGGGTGGTAGCATTTTTTAAGATGGTGTTAAAAAGAGTTAAAGAGATACTGGTCTGATATGTAAAACCAGGTTCGATATTGGGTTGTCTTGTAACAAGTACAGTCATGGAGGAAAAAGAGTTTTAAATATTTGTTGTTTTTTAGGTTGTTGTTTCTATTTTACATTATGTAAGAAAAAATTCCCAAATTTTGAATTAATAGTATAACAAAATCAAAGGTCGTTTCCTGTATCTAAGTTTAACTGAAAATCATGCATGAAATGAAAGAAAACATAAATCTCTGGAACAATGTGAGGCATCAACCAAGGAAGAATATGACTTGGTGACAGAAGAAGAAAATAGACAAGAAAAACTTTAATGAAGCATAAGATATAGAAATCTAAGTAATTCACAGGTATTATACCTACTGATAGCTGATACAGAGGAAAAATTGTAAATGATTAGATCACTAAAATAATCAATCACCACAGTAAAGGTTGTACTAAATTGCAGCTAAGAATTCATCAAAGATATAAAAAAATGATGTTAAATATGAAATAATTGAGGAACACATAACTCAAACTTGACGAGATCTGGAGTCTTCGATTTTCATTTGTATTAATCCTGGAAAATGAAAAATTTCTCTGCTACAATCGACCAAGAAAAAATCACCCCTGGTGGCATCTTTCAAAATTGCATTTATACAAAGAAAATTATCAACCCTAGATGGTTGGTATTCTCCTAATATCCTAGGTGCTAACAGTTATAGAATACAAAATTTGAACCGTTTTTCTCAGTCACTTTTTACTTTTATACCAGTTGGACAAAAATAAGCATACATGCGTTACTTCATCATTTCTTTGAATCACTTCCTTCGCTCGGTACAAAACACTCGATGCACCTGTCAACAAACTGCACCAAAATTCTATAAGGTTATGTCATATACTTTTCTTCAAACACATATAACTTCCTCTGAATTTTGGGCAGCCTGTCTTCAATCTTTCCCTTTTCAAACTTTGTTGACTGCAACTGTAGATTTGGCTTTATTAACCACTTATCCATTTGGGTGATGTCAAGATGCTTCAATTGTGAAATCTTGAGTTGGGATTCACTCCATCTCTCCTTGATATGTAGTTGATGCCTTACAACATTGATCTATCCTAATAGCCCGGGACAATCACCTTTACCATTGCCCAGTATTTTTGTATCTAGCTGATCAAACACTTCTTCACATTCTTTCTTAACTTCTATTGCCATTTTCCTTCTTTCATCAATATTGGGCTCCCATGTTTTTAATATGATGTCTCCCCTGATCTATTCTTCTACAGTTAGCTTTGGGATTGTCGGTACTTCCTCTCTAGCCGAAAACACTACTACCTTTTGAAAAGCAGCGCGAGCTGTTGAAGCCCCTTTTTCCTTGAAAGCAATTTTGTAGTGTACCCTTTGACTACCCAGGTTCCCCAACCTCTCAGTTTTACCATTCTGTACAATTTGTAGTGTACCCTTTCACTACCCAGGTTCCCCAGCCTATCAGTTTTACCATTCTGTACATGGAATTATAAAACTAATGCATTTATACAGAATTAAACATACTTAAAACTCAGAGTATAATATATGGGTACTGCTATAATTAATCATTCCATAGAATTTATCATTAATTAATTTACACAGCGGAAAACATGATACAAAACAACACAGTCATGTCAAATGTGTTAAAACATAACTCAGATTACTTATCTTTTATCTGCTGTAGCATTCACCAACCAAGTGCAGGCCTTCCACGAACCTCCCAGCCTTAGACCACACTGTTCATCATCTCAAAAGTAGGTCACCCCCAAGATGGGACCGAGCTCCACCCCAAGGCAAGGAATCCTAGGCTAGGCTGAGGTTACAGGGAAGATAGCACATACACATTCACCGGGAAGAAGCTCTCCCAGGAATATCCCACGCTCACTGCCCACAGACCCTCATTCCCCACATGTCTGTTCCACCCCAGGAGAGTGCACCTTCTTTGTCACCTAGACAGTCCTTCGGTTTCCAGTCTCCCTTACCTTGGGTTACAGGAACAAGCCAGACCGAAATTCTTCGGGCTCTATGGCAGCTACAGGGTTCCTTCCAAGAGTCCTCTTCTCCCTCTGCGCACTTCCTCACCTGGAGGAGTCACTCACAGGCCAACAAGACTCATGCAGTCTAGTACTGCATAGTCACAACCATCCACAGAAAACACAGACACATGTTTCCCCAATTCAGTTCAGCAATCGCTAGATGATCTCACAGCAATGTTTCTCGGAACAGGGACTTTACACCTAGGCTAACTCGGCTTTCCCAAAAACCATAAGATTCTTCCCGAAAACCTCACTGGCTTCTCGCAAGCTAGGAATTATACTCACAGGTTATCTCAGAGACAGACCCTGACTACACGGCTACTAACCGAGGCTTGTACACGGGTCTTCCACACAAAACACAGGTTTCTTTCTCTGTGACAAACATACACG
>JASDQU010736635.1:74354-90078 GCA_032191745.1 Picea mariana | reverse complement strand
AAACTGAAAATCATGCATGAAATGAAAGAAAACATAAATCTATGGAACAATGTGAGGCATCAACCAAGGAAGAATCTCACTTTGTGACAGAAGAAGAAAATAGACAAGAAAAACTTTAATGAAGCATAAGATATAGAAATCTAAGTAATTCATAGGTCTTGTACCTATTGATAGTCGATACAAAGGAAAAACTGTAAATGATTAGATGACTAAAATAATCAATCACCACAGTAGAGGTTGTACTAAATTGCAGCTAATCATTCATCAAAGATATATAAGAAATGATGTTAAATATGAAATAACAGAGGAACACATAACTCAAACTTGACGGGATCTAGACTCTTCGATTTGTATTTGTATTAATTCTGGAAAATGAAAAATTTCACTGCTACAATCGGCCAAGGAAAAATCCCCCCTGGTGGCATATTTCAAAATTGTATTTATACAAAGAAAATTATCAACCCTAGACGGTTGGTATTCTCCTAATCTCCTAGGTGATAATGGTTACATAATAAAAAATTTGAATTGTTTTTCTCAGTTACTTTTTACTTTTCTACCAGTTGGACAAAATGACCATACATGCGTTACTTAATCATTTCTTTGAATCACTTCCTTCTCTTGGTCCAAAACACTTGACGCACCTGTGAAGAAACTGCACCAAAATTTTGAAAGGTTATGTCGTATCCTTTGCTTCAAACACATATAAATTCCTATGAATTTTGGGCAGCCTGTCTTCAATCTTTCCCTTTTCAAACTTTGTAGACTCCAACTATAGATTTGGCTTTATTAACCACTTATCCATTTGGGTGATGTCAAGCTGCTTCAATTGTGATATCGCGAGATGGGCTTCATTCCAGCTCTCCTTGATATGCAGTTGATGCCTTAAAACATTGATCTGTCCTAATAGCCCAGGACAATCACCTTTACCAATGCCCAATGTTTTTGTATCTAGTTGATCAAACACTTCTTCACATTCTTTCTTAACTTCTCTTGCCATTTTCCTGCTTTTGACAATATTGGTCTCCCATGTTTTTAATATGATGTCTCCCCTGATCTATTCTTCTATAGTCAACTTTGGGATTGTTGGTACTTCCTCTCTAGCCGAAAATGTTACTTCCTTTTGAAAAGCAACACGAGATGTTGTAGACTTTTTTCCCTTAAAAGAAATGTTATCCAGTGAGTGGCTTATTTCCAGAAAGTAGTTTTGAACGATTTCTATTTTAGAAAGCATGTTTTGTTGTTCTTCTTGTAGTTTCTCATGCACCTCTAGTGCTTGGGCTTGAAATGTTGTTATATTCACAACTTGTCCTTCAATGGACTTAAACTCAACCTGTAGCTGTCTCACTAATTCTTCATGCCGAATAACCTATACTTGACTCATTTGCATCTGCATGTTCACTTCATCTAAACTAGACTTCAACAATTGCATTTCCTGCTTGTCAGCAGTTCTGGTGTGTTCAACTCTTTGATTTACCTCCTCTTGAATATTATTTTATGTGTGCCTTATTTGTTTCTGCAACTGAGCTATCATTTGATTTTTGTGTTTGAGGCTTGTTTTCAGAGAGTCAATTGAGAATAAATTGGTCGTTACCAAATCTCCCATAGAGCCTGCTACTTCTGTGGTGAAATCTTCCTCTTCTAGGTTATGCCCATCTACGAGAACTCTGTGTTTTTTCACCATTGTGCCTTCTCTCATATGGATTTCCTGTTTTACTATAGCCTTCTTCTTCCTACTGAAAAAGTAGTTGAAGGAATATATCTCTTCTCTAAATATTGGAGTAAGGTCACTTACATATATGACTTCCAGATGGGGGGTCCCAAAAGTTGATTGTAAAGGAGTTATTGATGTAATAGGGCTGCCCAATTTTGAAGATTGAGTTTCTCTTGTTGTTTTGGGGATATCAGCAGGAATAGTTGATGATGAAGGAGGAATCATTTGACTCGACTTTGAAGGTGTCTTCAGCCTAACTTCTATTTCTGACTTTGGGTGCTCCGTTTGTGAAGCTTCTTCTTTTTGTGAAGATTCTTCAGTCTTCACTGGATTTTCTTCTGAAGTCCCTTTATCATGAGCGTCTGATCCGAAACTTGGGGGAATAATTCCTTGAGCTAGAGGAGGGGCTGTTGATTCTCCCTATAGTATCTTTGGAAAACCACTTCGCCTATGTTTCTGGAAAGTCAGAAAGTTGGTATGTAGGTTGGGTGATAATTCCTGAACTCTGTCTAATATTTCCTCATAGGTTCTATCTCCCTTGAACATGTCGTCGCAGGGAGAATCTTCATGTTCATACATTTTCATATTGCAATGAGAAAGATGATTTCCTACAATTTGATAAGGATCATGTTATCTGAGTTCAATATATACCAATTTCATGTCTTCCAATGTTGTAGCTTCTACCTTGGAATGACTAAAGTTAAGCAGTGAACACTTCCGAATCTGTACAGGAAAAAGTGGCCAAATCTTCTTCTGAACTGCTTTCAATTTTGTGTCGATGCCACCTGTTATTATTTGGTAGGCCACCTCCTTGCACACTATCCTGTCGGGAAGGAATTTCAGAAGTGCGTGAGGAGGAATCGAGCACCTGAAAACCCTGACATAGGAGAAACCCTCTTCAATAAACTAATCTGCAATTGCCCTGAGGTTTCTCACGATTGGCTCTAAAATACGAGGGGGTGCATAACCATACAAAATTTGGTGCAAAGGTATCACTACATATTGACAGATTTCATAAAAGAAATATTTAGCATTCTCCTCCCATACTTTAGAGTGATAAACATGAATGGGCTCCACACAAGCTAGATTTCAGCTCCAATTCATCAAGAGGAATGGAGTCATGTAACAGATAGCATCCATAATATATGCATACATGTAAAATGATGCAGGTCGGCCTTTCAATTTTTCCATTTGGTACTCTACAATCTCCTTAGTTAGATTATTTGATAAAATTTTAACCTAGTCGAGAAGTAATTTCGGAAGTGCGAGAGAAGGAATCGAGCACCCAAAAACCTTGGCATAGGAGAAAACCTCTTCAATAAACCATTCTGCAATATCCCTGAGGTTTCCCATGATTGGCTCTGAAATACGAGGGGGTGCATAACCATACAAAATTTGGTGCAAAGGTATCACTACGTAGTGATATATTTTTTAAAATAAATCTTTAACATTCTCCTCCCATAGTTTAGAGTGATAAACATGAATGGGCTCCACACAGACTGGGTTCCAGCTCCAATTCATAAAACGGAATGGAGTCATGTAATAGATAGCATCCATAATATATGAATACATGTAAAAATATGCGGGTCGGACTTTCAATTTTTCCATTTGGTACTCTGCAATCTCCTTAGTTAGATTATCTGATAAAATTTTACCCCAGTTGAAATTGTAACCTTCAGCTACTTCGTCTAGAAGTGGCACCCATTCTGCAGGGAAATGGGTAGGGATTTTCCTCCCAAAAATTCTACATAGCATTAGAGCTATATAAACCATGTATTCATTTAATGAAGTTGTGGCATAAATACCATGGGTATCATCTCTAAATGTCCTTGGGATTCCCCACCATTCTTTGATTATACCTGGATATGTTTGATTGAATTTTGTACACTCCTTTATGTGAAATTCCTCTACGAATTTGGCATTATAAATGTATTTAGAAGTAGGGGACAATTTATACATTACTTGGATGTCCTCGGGTCTGAATGAGTCGACGATGACCTTTTGGCTGTTTAGAATGCTCCTTGTTTGAATGTCAATTTTCTCTAAATCTTATCTTATCATGTCATTGTATGGCACGAGTCTCGACCATGTGGCTATTTTATGAACCTCAGACTCTTCTATGTATCTCAGTTTATTTTCAGTCTTTTCATTTCCAAAATCGTCGAGGCAATTCCTAATCTTATAGCCTAAGGTTTCAAAAATCTGCCTCCAGGATTTGACTAAATCCATAACATGTGGTGTAGTGTCGGATATAACATCTCCATCCAGATTTGAGATTTAACCTGCCTCCTCAGTCTTCTTAGGCACTTTTCTGGGTGCCATGATGTTTTTGCTAAAATGGAAACCTGTTGCAGAGAAGAAATACGTGAGTTCTTCTGAATGTAACTCGCTCCTAGTCTGAAAGTGAGAATGAAATTCGAAATAACAAACCTTTATCAACCTTTAACTTGTTTTAAATTTAGCGTATCGATACAAGTGATAAAAATTAAATGCTTTAATGGGGATGGTACGCCTGGAGATACACACTTTATGTTAAAAATATATCCATTAATCCATTATATATACTACCACATATCAATGATTTAAAACTGGAATTTCGAAAGGAAGGTCATCGAAAACTCCCAAATAACGAAACGCGAAAAGTTATTTAATAACCTTAATGCTTGTTTTAAAATTAGTTAATTACGTTTAAGCGCTTAATTCTTTTAGGATTTCATGTTTCAGAGTTTCGAGCATCATGTCCCCAAGAGGTATGACACAAGTAAATCCTGAATTGTGAAACCACGATGGGATTTATTTAGGCTCTAACCACTTGTTTTAACCCTTTAATTAATCACGATTAGGGGTTAGTCTTTACTTTTCATTGATTGGAGTATCGGGACTTCGACGACTCTTTAACACAAGAAATCCTGAATCGTGAAATCGCTATGGGATTTATTATCATTAAACCTTCTTACTTCTTAATAAACATAGCATTAGCTTTTAAGAATTTCGTGACTTCGGGAATCGGGGTTTTAAGGAGACTCAAAGTCGACTCTTTGATTTCCCGAATTGCGATTGGTTAACGATTTGTTAAGTATGTTTTAAAACTTAATTAATCATGATTAAAAGGTATTTCATGAAAAGAATGTCGAGACATTCAAAATGTTGTTTAAGTTGAGATGGCTGAAAAAGAACATGTGAAAGGCTTAGAAAGTCGTTAACATTTTTAATTATTACTTTAAAATCGGTTCAATTCCTTTTAAACAATTAATTTTTTGAGACTTCTGTACCAGGAATTTGGAGTTTCTATTAAAAAACATATTTCGTGAATAGCCGAACCCTAAAACCTAGAAATCCCGAAAGACCTTTTGACTCCTTTTTAGAACTAAGGGCAGCTCCGTAACCAGAGAAAAATGGAGATTTGGATTTAGAGAAAAAAAATAAACTTTGTTTCAACATAGGCTCCATCTAGGGATCTCATCTCCCTGTGGGACAAGAAGAACAATAGACCATGTGCCTTTATTGGGAAAATGGAATCATTAGTTTGTTTCTACAAAAACTTGTTCAAAAAGAGGGTGCAGAGGAAAAAAAGGGGGTTTCATCCTTATCTCTGAGAGCTTTTGAAATCCAATCAATTCTCTAATCTCAATTTTAGGCCATTTGACTTCCTCTTTCCTGATACGGATTTCTAGTCTACTTAAGATAATCCAAACAACCTTAGGAATTTTAACAGGTTCTGTTGATCTTGCTTGCCTCAAGGTGAAGTAATTTTAATGTTTTTAATCAGGGAGTCCTACGCTAACTTGGGATGTAGATCGAGCTTCAAAGAAAACTAATTTACCAGAGTACAATATAATCCATGTATAACAGCCTTACAGATATCTTAGACATTGCTTCACTGCCAGTGAGCCTGTTCAGTACCCTGGTGAAGTTATCTGATTCCCTTTATTGAATTTCCTTTCACCACTTCAAATTGTAACTTTGCATTTAAATGCTGAGATAAGGGAAATCATTTTATGAATTTCCTTTCATCATCATTTTTTTTTTTTGGACTAGATGGGGGAAATCAATTTTTTTGAATTTCCTTTCACCATCCATCTTATATTTTCTTTGACATGAAGTGGGGGAAATCAATTAGTATAAAGTATACCAGGGGTGATATATATGTATAATTTTGAAACAGAGGTTTGTCAACTCAATTTGATTACTCTGGATCAGTTTCTTTTAGACCTTCAAAACATCTTAGTCTGGAGGAAAAATTATGGGGAAATTTTATTTCCAGGGACCTTCTTTTGAGCAAGACTAAATTTTTTAGAACATGTTAAAAGAACTAAGAGAGTTAGGATTAGCCTATACATCTCTTTGTTTAGTAAGAGTTTGAGGAGTCGTGAGGACTTTCCTTTCTTTTAAAGACTCATTTGTCAACTTTTAGAGCTAAAGTGTAACCTCTCCTTCCTCTGTGGAAATCATGGGAAGGCATTTGGGATCAAGGGGAAAATACCACAGATTGGAGTAGGATGACAGAGAAGGATTTGGATTTCATAAACATAGTTGTGGTAATGCAATCCTGACTCTTGGAACCCTTTTTTTTTTTTTTAGGTCACTTTAATCCTCCTGTTTATTTTACTTATTTTTATCTTATCCAGAGGAATCCTTTATGATCCATCAAAAATTTTGTTCTTTTGATGATACCTCGGGTGAATATGTTCATACTTATGAGACCGTTGTTGCACCTAGGTGATATTCATTTGAAATCTAGACATTTCGGAAATTCATACCCTTGCCTTACCACTTCATTCTCATCTTAGTAAATTATTTTTTATCACATGTTTCGAGTGAATCAATTTCCTAATACATGACCATCCATTTTATTCTTTTTGATGTTTGGGATATAGACCAAAATCCTGCAAGAAGACAAGATGAAAAGCGTCATGGTTTTAAGATTTATAGAATTCAATGTGTTGAATATTTCATATCTCTATTTCTAGGAGATGATTAACCTGCTTTATTTGCGGTGAAAGTAAAACTTACCGAAAAACTATAAAAAAAGAAAACACAAACCGATATATACAATGGAATTTTGGAAATTGTTTATTTCATATAGTGCTTCAGATAATTCCCATTGATAGGGGTGTTGAGGATTTTACCATCCAAATTTTCTAGTAGAAATGAGTTCTTCCCTTCAGAAGCTATGACTTTGAACGGTCCATACCAGATATGAAAAAGTTGCCATGTTTTTCCCAGTCTTCCCTCCTAGAATCCCATTTCAAAACCAAATCACCAAGGATGAATTCACTATCTTTATCCTTATGATCAAACAGTGCTTTCATTTTGTCTTGATATTTCTGCAGCCTTTCGTCCACCTTAGCCCTATTCTACTAAACTTCAATCAGTTGATTTATTCTTCGTGTGACATGGTTTGGTTCTTCTTTTTCATCTTGCCAAAGTTTCATCATGGGTAGAGCCAAGTTCATAGGTAATACCATGTCAGTCCCGTACACCATTTGAAATGGAGAATTGCTAATCAATTTCTTGGTGCCTATCTGATTTGCCCACAAGGTGTATTTCAAATGCACATGCCAGGATTTTTTATTTTCATTCAACACCTTCTTAATTATGGTAGTTAATCTTTTATTTGATGATTCAGCTAGTCCATTTCCTTGGGGACAGTATGCCATTGAGTGACCAAATATAATATTGTACTTTTGGCAAAAACTGACCATTGCCATAGATTTGAATGCATGGGCATTTTCTGTAACTGTCTTTCGGGGACAACCAAATCTAGATAATACGTTTTCTTCTAGGAAATCTATCACCACTGAATATGTGGCTTTTCTAGTCGGAATAGCTTCTACCCATTTGGTGAAATAAAATGTAGCAGTCATAATCCATTTGTTTTGTGCGGTGGAACGTGGGTTAATTTTTCCTATAAAATCCAACCCCCATTGTTGGAACAAAGATTCTGTTTTAACTGGGACCAGAGGTAGTGCTGGGAGTTTTTGCTTGCCTGCAAATAATTGGCATGAATTACAGGCTCTAACTTTGGCATTCACATCCGTGAATAATTTAGGCCAATAATATCCCGCTTTCAGGATTTTATAAGTCGTTGCTCTCCACGCATGATGTCCTCCGCACACCCCCTTGTGGAATTCATTTATGACCTTTTCAGTCTCCGATTATACTAGACAAACTAGTAGAAATCCTAGAGGCTATTGCCAATACAATTGGCTCTCTGAAATACAGTACTTCACTACACAAAATTTCAACGTTCAAGCTTTAGATGGAGTCATATCACTTGGGCATTTCAAAGTCAAAAGATAAGATACTATATCTTTGTACCACATTGAAGTCGTAAACTTTTCTTCTATATTGGTTGTGGCTATTTTGTCTTCGAGTTTGTCTATATCCAAACATCCTTCATACTCATGTAGATTATTTATACCAAGTTCTCTGAAATTTGATTCGAATAGTAGCTTAGCCAAACCTTGTCCTTTTACGAGCTTTGTCGGTTTCACCTCTAGATTGAATTCTTGAATCTTAGCAAGCCATCGACCCCTCTTCCCGTCACTATCAAGTTGAACCAATATGTCTTTAATGGAACTGGTGGGTACATATGAAATTATCTTGGAGTGTAATACATAGGTTCTGAAATCCTTTAGTGCCTTGACCATAGTGTATGCATGTTTTTCCATTATGTCACATTTCAATTCTATGTCTCTAAGGCTTTTACTGAAGAGTGGTATTGGTTTCTTGAAACCTTCATCGTTCTTCTGGATGAGTACTGCTGCAATTGTGTGCTCGGATGAAAACGAGAAGACAAAAAATTCATTGAGATAATCAGGACTTGCCAGTACATGCTCTTCACCTATAATATTCTTGATGCGTGAAAATGATGCTTTAGCTCCGGTTTTCCATTTAACTTCGTTGTTCTTCTTAAGCATATCTGTGATCAATTTCACAATTTCATCGAAGTTCAGGATAAATCTTCTCAAAAAAGTTATTTTTCCTAAAAACAACTGAATTTCTTTTACATTTCTAGGAATATTTATAGTGTCTATAGCTTCAACCCTTTTAGAATCAATTTTAATTCCATCCCAAGACATAATATGGCCCAAGAGTTTATCTTCTTGCATTGCAAAGTGAGACTTCTTGGGATTTAGAGACAAACCAAATTTGTGACATTTCTTGAATGTTTGATTGAGATGCATCAGATGATCTTCATCAGATTTAGAAAAAATGGTCAAATCATCAAGATAAATAACCACAAATTTATCTATTTTGCCAACGAAGACGATATCCATAGCCCACTGGATGGTAGCACCTGCATTCATTAAAACAAATGGAATTTTTTCATACATAAATGTACCCCAAGGGGTGGTCAAGGTTGTTTTTTCTTTATCGTCTTCATTGACAGCAATATGATTGTAACTAGAAAAACCGTCGATCATGGAAATCCTATTTGCTCCGACTAATTTTTCTAAAACATGGTCCATTTTGGGTAGCGGATAATTGTCTTTAAGAGATGATTTAATTAAGTTTCTAAAATATACACACAGTTTGATTTCTCTTCTCTTCTTCCTAACTGGGACCAGTTTGGCTACCCACTCAGCGTACCTAAGTGGTACAATTATTTTGGCATCCAGAGGTTTTTTTATTTCTCTTTTGACCATAGGAAATAATATGGGGTTAATTTTTCTAAGTTTTTTCCTAAAAGGTTTAACCCCATGCTTTAAAGGAATATTTTGTTCGATCACAGTGGTGTCATAAGTTCTCAGCTCGTTGTAAGACCAGAAAAACATGCCTTTATACTGCTCGAGTAAATATGCATATTTTGCTTCCATCTCATGATGAAGATATTTTGATATTTTTACTATTCTAGGCTTTTCTTTGTACCTATATCGCAATCTTCGACTTCTTTCGGTTGAGGTTGCAGAGTATATTTTAAGCGCGTGTCATTTTGGTCAAATAGTTTTTCTAAGGGGATTAGACGCTTTGGGATTTGTTTTTTTTTTAGTACTAACATGCGATGATTCACGATCTTTTCTTGGAACTCTTGAGGATCTTCCCCTTATTGCATAATCCAAGTATGGTCGTTCTCGATTTCTTGGTCAATATGTGTCTCGACAAAGTCTTCCACCATTTTGAGGAACTTTATGATCTATTCATCATCTTCGAACACCTGCCAATGTTGTATATTGTTTGGTATGGAGGGCCTGTGCCTCATGTCTATGTGATACTTGAGTTTAAAATCCATAGGAGGTGTGAAAGTTGAGGCTACTTTGGCTAATGAATCAACTTGCAGATTTTTTGTACGGGGAATGTGATGGACATTAACTGATGAGAAAAAAATTTCCATTAAATCCCAGGCACGGTTTATATAATATCTCAATCTCGGGTGTTTGTCTTGGTATTGTCAATTTACTTTCTTTACAATTAATTCCGCATCTCCATAGACTTCCAAATTTTTTATGTTTAACTTTCTGGCAGCTTCTAGTCCCAAGACCAGGGCTTTGTACTCGCATAGATTATTCATGTATTCTATGTTCCACTGTAGTCTATAAGAGAAAGGAATGATAAACTCATCTCTAGGTGCTACAAAGAGTATTCCTGTGCCTTCTCCTTCACATGATGAAGCACCATCAAAATACATTTTCCAGATTCCAATACTATATACACTTTCTTTTATCTTTTCTATTTTATTTCCTTCTATGAAATCTTCAGCGGATTCATCTATATCGTCATCGATCGATAAAATACAATTTCCAAGGTCCTGATCACTGACATAAACATGGTAATTTCTAGGATTATCAGGATATTTACCATATATGCCAACCGTGTTTCTCGGTATAATCGGGTGAACTATCCTCCGAAGATGGGAATCGTGGCGTATGTCATGTCCAGCGGAAGGGATCATCCAAGATTAGTGCCCCTATACCTGAATAATAACACACCATACTTTGGAGGTATATCAACAATAACCACATCCATCGTAACACTTTTTACTAGGATCTGTGCAAGATTTACCACTAAATCCTTGATCATGCCCATACATTTAACTTTTCTTGAATCAAATGAATACAGGTCTCTGTATGGCCTGGTAATTTCGATGCCAAGTATATCCATAATAGCCTTGGGATCACATTATGTGAGGCTCCAGAATCCAGCATGCAGTTATGTAGCAGACGATCATGCACATTTAGCGTAATGTAGAAAGGAGCAATAGTATCTCTGGCCCCTTCAAAATGAGGACCAAAAATTATATTAGGATTATCATCTTCCAAATTTATAACGCCATCTTGACTTCCCATATCTGAAAAATTTATCATTTTGGTGATTTGTTTTCAGTAAATGGGATTCTTTTCCAGTTCAACCAGAGGTATTGGTATTTTGATTTTGTTAATATCATTTTCTAGGCTGAAACGTCCTATAATTTTTTCATTTTCTCTGATTGGTACTTCGGTCTCCTTCTTTTCCACTTTATTTGTTTGTATTGCCTTGTTTTTAGTTGTTTTTGTCCCTGTCATCTGTGTTTCGGTTGTCTTAGTTTTGGCACCTTGTGGGTCAACTCCTTTTATCCTAGTGTTTTGTGTTTCAGTTTCCTTTGGAGCTAGTTCATATACTTTGCCTCTCGGCAGGATTTTCTTTGGTTGGGTAGTTGTCATGTTTTTAGTTTTGGACCTTAGATTATACTTGTTTTGGAGCTCGACCATTATAGTATTGGTGATTCCTTGGCAAGAAGGATCCTCTATATTATTTGTGTTRCTTTCCTCATTAGACCGATGTTYTWTTTTTAAASACCTCTCATAATCTTGTCTAGTTAAATGAGGTTGATAACAATATTCACCGAGATTATTGATATCTTCTTCTAAATACTCAAATTCTTGCATGTCATTACTCCTATAAAATTTTTGATTTTTAAAGGAGTATGAACCTTTTGATCTTCATTTTTATTTTTTCTTTGTTGTATTTTAGGATTGGGGTTCCTCCTGAATTCTCTTCTAACGAACTGGTCTTCTTTAGATTGATCTAGTTCCATCTTCGAAATTTTATTTGACAGGTCATTAATTATCTTTGCTATATCATCCATCTTGTCATTTGTAAACTTCCTAGATCCGGAGGGTCCTTCTTGTTACGTAAATCATTTAATCTCTTTGTTTCCCATTTCCATTTTTGTTTTCAATTTTCTAGAATCCATCATATTTGACTCGATTTCTACAGCATTGTCTTGCATTCGGGTAAGTTCAGTCGCTCTCCTTTATCTCAATAATAGTGTGAAATCGGGTTCAAAAGCTCCTGCAAAAGTTACCTTTGTTGCAGGATGGGAAGCTTTAACTTTGATTGGGATCTTGTTATATAATTTATTAAATCTTTGGATGAATTCAATAACAATTTCTGAATTTTTCTTCCTTAAAGCCCCAAACTCAGTTAAATAATATAAGTGATCTTCCCTTTCACCCCATTGTCTGATAAAAGAGTTTTCTAATGCATTGTAGGATAATATCGGACCTATGGGCAAACTTCAAAACCAGGTTCTCACCTGTCCTTCGAAATTTTGAACAAACAACCATGAATTTACGTCTTCATGCTCAAGATCGAGAATATCTGTGAATTGATCAAAAAAATTTATATGTTCGGTTGCGGTTAAGTCTCCCTCCCCTATAAAATTAGGTAGGTTTTTCATGTAGTTTTCAAGTAAATCATGAAGGGGTACTGGGAGGACCAAAGGAGCATATCTGGCAACTACTTTAGTGAAAATCCTAGGGGGTGGGGGTGGGCCTTGACTGCCCCCTCCTCCTTCTCCAGTAGCTACCATAGATATTCTAGGAGAGGAAACCGGTACATTATAAAGAGGATTTTCAAAGATGTATATCGATCCTTTGGCTTCTTTGGGATGAAGCAAAAAATATTCCGAGAACTGTTTATCAGGAGATGAAAAAACTGAAAAACAAAGGAAAGGCGACATGGGCACTTGGTTCCTCTGACTTGCAAGATATATAAACAGGAAAACCTGCAAGAGTTGAATATGAGTGTATGGTATACTCTTCTAGACTTTGTGAGGTTGGGAAATTTATTTTGAGAGCTAATGGGATATCAATCAAAACAGACTTTATTGTAGATGTCTCACCTTATCTTACATCGAAGGTAGTTGAATGGGCTTCAGTCTTAGTTTCAGGTAGAACTAATTTAGGGTTTATGGTTTCAAGTGGAATCTTAGCCTTAGAATGTGTGGATTTAGGTGGGTAAACCATAGTATCTTGCTTAAGAATCCTCTTGGTTTCAGTATTTTTTCAGGGTTGGAAACAGGTTAGGTCTGCTTACCAATTAGGTTTTGTCTAGTGTTCCTTCGACTGGATGCCAACTTATTTAAATTGTGGAGCCGCCAAGTGAATAATAAAACTTAGCCTTTATAATTTTTTCAGTCTTTGTTCACTATAAAAAAAAGAAACTTGTGAATGTCATTCTCCCAGGGAAAAATAACCTCGTTTCTTCCAAAAAAGAAACGCCAAAAAAGATGTTTTTCCAAAGTTTATACTTAAGGCTTGAAAGTATAAGGTCTATGCATCTGAAAATAAAGAGGGTCTATGATATAAAGAAAGGAAAAACAACTCTTAGGGGAAAAGGAGCTATGGTTGATTTCTGAGTTGTCTTTGTCTAGCTTCCAATTGTTCCTGGATGCTAATGTCTTGCTCAATGGATGCCCATGAACGTTCAAGTTCAACACGGGTGGTAGCATTTTTTAAGATGGTGTTAAAAAGAGTTAAAGAGATACTAGTCTGATATGTAAAACCAAGTTCGATATTGGGTTGTCTCGTAACAAGTACAGTGATGGAGGAAAAAGAGTTTTAAATATTTGTTGTTTTTTAGGTTGTTGTTTCTATTTTAGATTACGTAAGAAAAAATTCCCAAATTTTGAATTAATAGTATAACAAAATCAAAGGTCATTTCCTGTATCTAAGTTTAACTGAAAATCATGCATGAAATGAAAGAAAACATAAAGCTCTAGAACAATGTGAGGCATCAACCAAGGAAGAATATGACTTGGTGACAGAAGAATAAAATAGACAAGAAAAACTTTAATGAATCATAAGATATAGAAATCTAAGTAATTCACAGGTATTATACCTACTGATAGCTGATACAGAGGAAAAATTGTAAATGATTAGATCTCTAAAATAATCAATCACCACAGTAAAGGTTGTACTAAATTGCAGCTAAGAATTCATCAAAGATATAAAAGAAATGATGTTAAATATGAAATAATTGAGGAACACATAAATCAAACTTGACGAGATCTGGAGTCTTCGATTTTCATTTGTATTAATCCTGGAAAATGAAAAATTTCTCTACTACAATCTGTTGGCAAATATTTAACAGACAGCGAATGGAAAATATTTAACAGACAGTGAATTCTTGTCATTGATGGCAAGTACATAGTGATGATGGCTTGAGTACAATAGCGATGATCAACAGGCAAATAGAAGATAAGTCTAGGAAGATCGAAGGCGAATGATCGAAGGCAACGCAACATTGATCGAGTGATCGAAGACTCGTAAAGTTTGAAAAGAACTACTGATCGTTGGATCCCATCCAAAATTCCCGACAGAACGAGGGTCGTCAGATCTGAATTTAGACAAGAAGAGCGCACTGAAGAGGAGGATAGATCTGAGGGGTTCGATCCAAGCGTGGGATCCGACTATCATTGGATCAAGGAGAACTTGCATGCCTTTTAAAGTATAACAAGGGGAAAAGGGGCTCACAAAATCCTGAAAGAAGGAGGACCGTCCATCTCAGGGGGTTATGTGGACCATTGATCTGACTCCCTGTCGGAGTTTCAGGTATCGCGAGTTGGAGATGACAAGTAATATCATCCACAGAAATCTCGATTTCGCGATATGCAAAATTGCGACGTAATCTAAGCCATCAAATCAAGATCACATCTGGACCGTCAATCCGACTCACGTCATCTAGGAACACGTGGCACAACCAGGTAATGGCAAGTGTCAGACTGATTCAACATGCCAAGCACATGTAAGTCATGAATTAGGGTGACACGTGGCAGTTATTTAACACATGTGACATCAGTAGACTTACACCATGTCGGAGTTTCGAGGATTGAGAGTTGGACATGTCAAAGATTATTGACATAAGGAATCCTGATATCGCGATATGTGAAATTGCGATGTAATCTGAGCCATCAGATTAAGGTTGAATCTGGACTGTTGATTCCAGTCCTTGTCGGAGTTTCAGGGATCGAGAGTTGGACATGTCAAAGATTATTGACATCAGGAATCCCGATATCGCGATATGTGAAATTGTGATGTAATCTGAGCCGTCAGATTAAGGTTGAATCTGGACCATTGATTCCAGTCCTTGTCGGAGTTTAGGGGATCGAGAGTTGGACATGTCAAAGGTTATTGACATCAGGAATCCCAATATAACGATATGTGAAATCACAATGTAATCTGAACCTTCAAATCAAGTGTTGATCGGAGGGTTACAGTTCTCTCTCACAATTAACTCCTTAGTTTGGAATCTGTTAGCAAAACGGACTCATGATTGCAAATCAGTTAGCGTTTCAGTTGGCATTTCAGTTGCTTGGACAATTGTCTTTCATTTAGCTAAGAGAATGCGAAGTGGAACCGTTGTTGAGGCGTGTATATAAAAAAATGAGATAGACTATGTATGGTTGGTTGTTCTGTACGAGAAAAGAAGGAAACTGTAAGAAAAAAAGAAAAGGAGAGGATGCGCAGTATGAGATGGAGCATATGTGCAGTGTGAGATCAAACGTAGAGAAGAATAACAGAACAAGTTGAAGAAGAGCAGAATGACAGAACAAGTTGATGCAGAGAAGACCTGTTGAACAGACAGAGGAAGAAATGAATTGCAGAACAGTTAGAAGATGACCAGATGTACAGAACAAAGAAAGATTGGTAAGAATTGATTTTTCTGCATAGTTGACTGCTTATTTATACATTAATGTTATAGGGAGGTTGGGAGGTGATCGGGAGGATTGTTGTCCTCAAAGGTTCA
>JASDQU010736635.1:29028-39554 GCA_032191745.1 Picea mariana | reverse complement strand
TCAAAAGGGGAACAAAAGAATACTACAACCACTACAGCCTCGACCCAAGCACCTTCTATCCACCAGAAGCAGGTTGACAAGGTTGCAGCAAAGCGCAAAGACTCCTTCTACACATAGTCATCTCATGTAGCCATATTGGTTAAAAAGGTCCAACCCTTCCAACCACAAGTTCGTGACGACCTTCAACAAACCAAGCAATGCGACGGTTCCAACAAGGCAAGCAACTCACCAAGATTTAGATTCAACAATCACTTTCCCCTCTCCCCCGAGAACTCAATGCAATGGAGACCATTGCTTCCTAAGGAGGTAGGATTGATCCAGGTGGATATCGGTGGCCACCCACCTTCTCCAACTGGCCCAAAACATGTTTCTGGCAATTTTGGTAATTTACTATATTTAGCAGTTTTTAACTTCCGGGGCCATTTTGAGGCCCTAAACAATGTTTTTTTAGAAAACAGGGAGCAACATGGATCATAGATCATGTTGCTCACCCAAAAGTTGTAGTTATTGAATAGATATTTCCAATGAGCTATCATACGCCTAAAACAGAGATCATGTGCAAAAGTTACGACCCCAGGAAGTTGATGCACCAGCTTACCCAAATGGGGCCCACATGACTTTTGGCGCTTCATCTCCCAGGGTTAGGTTTTTGGATGTCTAGGGTTTTTGGCATTCCTACTTATTGTAAAAATGCCTTCAGAGCCTGAGGGTGATCATCTTCTCACTGATGCGAGTAGCCGTCACATCTCTTCTCAGAGATAAGCTACCACCATTCTATCGAGTATTTCACTCTGTATTTTATAGTCTCTGTACATTTATTTCATTAATAGAAATCGTGTATTACTGTATATTTGTGACTCTTTTTACTTCCACTATATCTCTGTTAGATTTTTGTCTCTCTTGCAAAATCTCTGAATATTTCTATGTTATATCTCCGCTCTCATTTCGTGCCGAAAATAATCCGGATCATTCATCCTCTTCTTGCTCCAAAGGGAGGCTAGGTGCCTCCTCAAACACTTTATGTCTTATGACCTTTAATGCTTTATCTACTGTAGGATATTGTCTTTCAAACAAAAAGGTAGTTACAAAGTTCTGGGCCATACCTTCCCAATCTGGAGTGATGAGGCGCATTTCTTCTTGTAGGTACCAGTTGATAAGGGTTGTGTCCAGTGTGTTTATGAATTTGTACACCCACTTCTCTTGAGGAATGTTACTCCATGTTACCTCACAACTTTGCACATGGTCCTTCATACAACTTCGACCTGTGTATCTAACTTTGCAGCTTTCTACTTGCTCTGAAAATCATGTTTCATCAAAGTGTGACATTGTACCCAATCTGTAATATTGTTTTTGTGTGTCCCCCACCATCTCACTGGGGTTGATTTCAGTGCCTCATCCATTGCCAACAATCTTTGTTATGTTGGTACAATTTCTTCAAAGTTCACTAAAAATGCTTCTAAATGATTTAGACCATCAAAGGTGGGCAAGTTACTTACTTTTGTGTCAATCCAATGAACTTCTCGTGTTAATCTAACACATATCCTTGTAGATACTTCATACATTTTGTTCTTATAGTTATCTAATGCTTCTTTTGAACTCGATGAACATGCATTGTCACTTCGCCAACTCAAATTCCCATGCGTCGTAGGATTAATGTAGTCCTATTGTTTGGCTATTAATTTGTATATGTTTTCTAGTTCATATGTGTGGTCTTCTTCTCTGATGGTTTATGTGTATCTCTGAACTTTATCGGGATCTAAAGGTGAAATGACCCTAAGGCCATCTCCTTCAAACGTCATTTTTATTTTCTTTAAATCAACCACAGTGGAATTATTGAAATCCCAATCAATTCCTAAGAGCATAGGGAAAGGACAATTATCATCAACTCTCTCAATCACCTCGAAATATGCAAATGTCCTTACTCCGTCAATGTCCGCAGGGATATGTTCCAATCTGCCAAAGGGGCTTACTGCCTGCTGGTTAGCCATCCTAAGCTTGATAGGGGAATAGATCAACTTAGGTTTTCCCATCAATGCCCAGGTTTTCTTTGTCATGAAATTGACCTCTGACCCTAAGTCGAGGACCACATAGTCTATATCATACTCTCCAATCTGAGAATTAAGTGTAGTTATTTATTTGTCCTTCTCTTATTGGATAGTTTATGTACTTATTTATTCATTAAAGGATCTACCCTTCCTATATCATATTGTCTGACCAAATTTTGTAGTTCTTGTATGGCTTTCTCATCTTTAATCAACTCTATAAACGTATACAAGAAACTGACAAGTTTACTCACCTCTTTTCCATATCTGGGAAAAGAAGACTGATCAAATTCCAGAAGCATTCCACATTCTCTTACTTATGGTCGTGTCTTCGATGAAGAGCCATGGTCTCTCCCAAATTCTTGTCTTTCCTCCTCAAATATTTGTCTTTCTTTCTTTGCATCAAACACTTGTGTCTTCTCTGTAGCTTTCCTAACTCTTGATTCTTCTGTATTCTTTCCTTGGATCACTTTATCCTCTCCTGTAACAACACCTTCTCTAGTGATAACATAGACTCTGGGATCTTCTCCATGAGGTTCTTCTTTGATTAGTTGTATTTGCAGGTTCTGCTAAGGTCCTCGTCTCTCTTGAAGTTTAGCCAGCAATGTTGGACATTCCTCGATAGCATGCTTGAAGGATTTGCAATAACTGAAAGTGGTACAAGGGTTCTCACATTCCCTTGCCAAGTGTCCTAGTTGTGCACAGTTATAACAGATTATCTATCCTCAACCTTGACCCATACCTCTTCCTCTTCCTCTTCCTTGGAATCCACCATGAGGGTTGAAGTTCCCTCTCCCAAGGGAGTTATACTACGCAGTGCTTCCTTCTTGTTGTGTTTCACCTTGAATTTTGTATATATCCCTCGACCTTTCATGCATGTGATCGTAATCCCTAGAATCCTTGTCATCATTTCCTACCGACTTACATAACGTGCAATACAGATTTATGGGTGTCTGGACATATTTTTGAAGATAATAACATTCACCAGGGCGATGTCGATTTCTACATACCTTGCACCAAGGTAGGGTAACTTGCTTCAAGGGGCTCGGAGCTCCAGAGGCCAAGTATTCATGGAATAGGGGACAGTGCTCCTTGTCATGGCCTTATGATTTGCATCGGATACACCATTTGCATTCTCTTTTATCTTTTCCTTTGTCTTTCTTCATATCTTTGACCTGCAGTGATAGACTAGTTAGCTAACTAAAGATTTGGCTCATACCTTACCTGGATTCCCCCATCACGGTTGATTCTAATTTTATGGTGATCTCCAGTGCCTCAGCCTGTGAAGTAATCTTTTGTTGCATAAAGGGAACTCTGATGTGTGGCAAGAGGGAAAAAATGAACCATTCCTTGTTCTGCTCATCTGGGATCTAGAAACTCAAGTGGCCTGTCAAGGTATTAAACCTCTGATCGAGCTCCCATACGTGTTCAACTATTCTCTGCTTGATTTATTTCAGTTTTTTAATGCACTATGACTCTAACTTGGGTTTCTTAAATTCAAAAATCAGCGTGTTCTTGATATCATTCAATGTTTTAGGCTGGGCAATTCCCTTAAAAAACTTCATGTACCAACTCCTATGAAGGTGGGTAACCTCATCTCATCTTCCATATATCTTCCTAGGTTTCTTGATTGAGTATGTGGTGGACTACTAGTAACAGTGCGCTAAGCGCTCTGGCGACTCTGATTACTCTGATTACTTAATGTTGCTGAAAAAACAATAGGATTAATAGTACTTAAT
Source organism: Picea mariana (assembly GCA_032191745.1). Lineage (NCBI taxonomy): Eukaryota > Viridiplantae > Streptophyta > Pinopsida > Pinales > Pinaceae > Picea > Picea mariana. Next base: position 35,773 of record JASDQU010736635.1, on the reverse strand, counting down.
TCGATAGTTGGCACAGTGCTTGAAGTTTTTGGCTCTTCTCGGCGAGGTTCCTCTGTCCTAGCGGATTCTGAATGCTCTTCGTCTGTCACATCTACCTCTTCTCCACTGTAGAAACCCTCGTCCCTATAGTTCTTCTTAAACATGTTCGCGAGAGGTACAAAGATCATTTGTAGGGAAAGATAGAAGAAAAATAAAAACTAGAATACACAGTGCTTGATGAGATCACTAAAAAACAAATTCCAAAGGTACCAGAAAATAAAAATGTACAACAACAGGAGCAACATGTACCTCAAACTCCCACAAGTGTTGTTAGAATATCTACCAGGTTAAGTAGACCCCCTGAATGATACTCTCCTTCATTGTATTATTTATTATTGACTAATTCTGGTGAACCGGAATGTTATGAAGAGGCAATGTAGGTAGACACTAAAAAGAAGTGGGAGCAAGGCATGAAACAAGAAATGGATTCCCTGGTAAATAATCAAACTTGGGATTTGGTTCAGTTGCCTATAGGAAAAATAGCATTGCAGAATAAATGGGTTTACAGGTCGAAGGAAGAATATGGAGGAAAAAAGTGGTACAAGGATAGACTTGTTGTAAAAGGGTTTTCACAAAAGAAAGGTATATATTTTGATGAAATATTTTCTCCTGTTGTTAAAATGACTTCAACTAGGACTATTTTAAGTCTTGTGGTAGTAGAATATTTTCATCTTGAAAAGTTAGATGTAAAAAGAACTTTTCTCCATGGGGATTTGGAGGAAGAGATTTATATGTAGCATCCACAGGGGTATGAAGTCAAAGGGAAGGATAATTTGGTATGCAGGTTGAAGAAGAGATTGTATGGCCTAATGCAAGCTCCAAGGTAGTGCTATTTGAATTTTAATAGGTTTATGACAGAACAAGATTAAGGTAGATGTCATTTTGATCATTGTGTTTATTTTAAAAAGCTATAAAATGGAAGCTATATTATCTTGTTATTATATGTACATGACATGCTTGTTGCAGGGTCTAATATGAAATATTTAAATTTTCTCAAGAATAAATTATATAATTCATTTGCAATGAAGGATTTGGGTGATACAAATAAAATCCTTGGTATGAGAATAACAAGAGATAGGAAAAATCACAAATTGAAATTGTCTCAGGGTGAGTACATAGAGAAGGTGTTGGAAAGGTTTAGAATGCAGAATGCAAAACTAGTTAGTACACCTTTGTCCAACCATTTCAAATTAACTAAGTAAATGTGTCCCAAGACATGAGAGGAGATATAATTCATGTTCAGGGTCCCTTATTCATCAACAATTTCCAGCTTGATGTATGCGATGGTTTTCACAATGCCAAATATTGCACGTGCAATGGGAGTTGTGAGAAGGTATATGAACATTCCAGGTAAAGAACATTGGGAGGAATTAAAGTGAATTCTCATGTATTTGAGAGGTACTTCAACTCATGCATTATGTTATATAGGTTCAAACATTGTTCTACAGGGATATGTTGATTCAGATATGGCAAGTGATCAATATAGCAGGAGGAAAACCATAGGGTATGTTTTTACTATAGGTGGAACAACAATATGTTGGATTTTGAAACTAAAAATGGTTGTTACACTTTCAACAATAGAGGAAGAGTATGTTGTTGCTACAGAGGCAAGTAAAGAGATGATTTGGTTACAAAGGTTTATAGATGAATTGGGAAAGAAGAAAGAGAATAACAAGTTTTACTGTGACAGTGAGAGTGCCATTCATCTTGCCAAGAACTCATATTTCCATTTGAAGAGTAAGAATATATAGCTGAGGTACCATTTTATACGATCTATTTTGGAAGATGGATATTTGAAGTTGGAAAATATACACACTAGCCAAAATCTTGTAGACATGTTAACAAAGGGAGTAACGAGGGAGAAATTGAGTTTTTGTTCAGTTTCAGTTTGTATTCAAGCATGAAGGTGAAGATGATAAATTTCCCAAGTTTAAGAAGGATCATAGTCAAACATATACAACAATGGTGGAGTCGTTAAGATTAGTCTCCAAGTGGGATATTGTTGGTTGTGGAGCTTGATTATTTTCTTGATTCACAGGTCTTTGTTTTCAACCATGTTTATTCCCCATGAAGACTTTACACCATGGAAGAATTTACACTCCTCCATGCGGGGGAGTGTAGGAGGGGCTTTCGCCTCCTGTGAGGTCTGGGGGTTCCGGCCCCCCAGCTGGGGGGTCTAGGGAAAGAGGGCCCTCGACGAGGGTTTGGGGGATAGTGTTCCCCGATGTGGGTTCAAGGGAGAAGCCCCTGAAGGAAAATTTTCCTTGTAAATGTATATTGTAATTTCATAGTAAATCTGGATCGTTCATTATAAGGTCGTAGCTCTCATGGTAGAAGTTATGTTAGGGTTTTTTTCCCTAGAAGGAAACCATATTTTATGAGGGAAATTTATTGCGACTATGTATCATCGCGAATATTGTATTTTAAGTGAGGATACTATGAGAGAAAGAAGAGGAAGTTACAACGGGTGTGATATAGGTTGTATCCCTTCATTTGTTGGATAATAAAAAGGAAGGACCTAGAAATTTATCTTGTGGATGTAGCCTACACTAGGTGAACCACGTATATCTATGTGTCTATTTTATTGTGTATATTTTGTGTTTTATTTTCACATTTGTTGTTATTTTATTGTTTTGCGATCCTATTTTACTAATAGATTGCAACAGGAAAAATTGTTAGTGAATTTGAAGAAGTGTTCTTTCATGAAGACAAAACTTGTATATATGGGGTTTGTAATTTCTTCAAATGAATTGAATATAGATCCAAAGAAGGTGAGGGCTATAAAAGAGTGGCCTTCTACAAGAAGTATATTTGAAGTAAGAATTTTGTTATTGATTAGCAAGGTTTTATAGAAAATTCATCAGGAATTTTACCAGTATTAGCACAACCATATTGGATACTATAAAGAAGGAGCATGGATATTTTGACTGGACAAAAGAAGTCGAGAAATAATTTGTATTGTTAAAAGAAAAGATAACAGAGAAACCCATATTAATTTTGTTATACTTTAGGAATACTTTCCAAGTCAAATGTGATGCAAGTGGAGTGGCTATCGGTGCAGCTTTAAGTCAGGATGATAAGCTTGTTGCTTATTTTAGTGAGAAGTTGAATAATGCTAAGAAGAAGTATTCAACATATGACAAATACATGTATGCTATAATTCAATTTTTTTAAAAGTGGAGACATTATCTTATATTAAAAGAGTTTATTTTGTATACTAGCAATCATACTTTGCAGTTCATAAAAAAACAAGAGAAATTGAACCAGAGACATGCAAAATGGATAGAATTTGTGAAGAATTTTACTTTTGTCATTAAGCATATTAGTGGGAGTGATAAAAAAGTTACATATGCTTTGAGAAGGAGATTTTTAATCTTGCAATAATTCCAAGTGGAGACTTTGGGATTTGAAAACCTCAAGGAGATGTACTAGGAAGACCCAGATTTCAAGGAAGCCTATGAAGCTTGTGAAAATCCTTTGTTAAGGGATATAAAACAAGGGATGTATTATATAATGCAAGAAGGACTGTTATTCAAAGGAATTCAATTATGTATCCCAAAATGCTCAATGAGGGACAATTTGTTGAAGGAAAAACATAGTGGAGGATTGGTTGGACATTTTAGCCATGATAAAACATATTCACAGTTAAGTTATTCATTCTATTGGCTAGGCATGAGGTCTAATGTGAAAACATTTGTGGAAAAATGTATAATTTGACAGTATGCTAAAGGAAAGTAGAAGAACACAGGATTGTTTCAACCATTTCCTATTCCAAACAGACCATGAGATGTTATAAGTATGGAATTTTTTCTAGGATTTCCAAGAACCCAAAGAGGAAGTGGTTCAATCTTTATGGTGGATGGCATGTTTTAAAAGATGGCACATTTTATACCATGTCATAAAACAAGTGATTTCACTCACATAGAAAATGTGTGTTTTAAACAGATTTTGATATTGTATGGATTACCCAGGAGTATAGTCTCAGACAGAGATAACATATTTGTGGGACACTTTTGGAGGACTTTGTGGAATAATCTAGGGATAAATTTTTATTTTTGGTTCAGCATATCACCCTCAAATAGATGGGCAGACTGAGTTAGTGAATAGGAGCCTGGGGAATCTGCTAAGAAGTTTGGTAACTGAAAATAACAATCAGTGGGAACAAATTCTTCCTCAACCAGAGTTTGCATATAATGACGAGCCAAACAAGAGCACTGGTAAAACCCATTCTAGATAGTATATGGAATACATCCCAGAGGAATATCATAATTGAAGGATTTGGGACAAGCTAAATTTTGAAGTGTAGGAGGAAAGGACTTCACTGCAGAAATACAGAAATTGCATGAAAAAATCAAAGGACATGATCTAGATTTATGAGCAGAAGGAAATGAATAACATATTGAATACCATAACATAGAGATATAGAGAAAAAAAGCAGATATCCAGTGAACAATAACTTCTATTGAATAAATAAAATAGGCTGAAATTGTAAAATTGCAGAACTGAAACAACTTGATTGAATGGTTGTAGCTATCTCTGAGAAGTGATGTGGCTACTACCCCCATTCGTCCGCGAAAAAAAAATGATTACAATGAGGCTCCAAAGGCCTTTTAAACATTACTCATGAATTCCAAAACCATAGACATCCAAAAACCTAACCCTAGCAGATGAAACACCAAAATATATGTGGGCCCCTATGGGTAAGTTGGTACCTCAACATCCGAGGGTCATAACTTTTGCATATGACCTTCATTTTAGGCATGTGATATCCCATTGGAAAGGTATTTTCGAGAAATACATATTACGCCATCAAAATCTAACTCTTTCTATAGTTTGATTGTGTAAAGAAAAAGAAACATTTTTTAGGGCCCCAAAATGGCCCTAGAAGTACAAAAAGATGTATTGATATGAAAACATCCAAAATAAGCGGTTGGAATAGGTGGGAGGCCACCAATATCCACTTGGATTCTATGTAGGGCTTCAAGAAAACCCTATAAGTGCAGAACCCACAATTGGAAAGAAATTTCATCATTACAGAGAAACGTGTTGAACTAAAAATTGTCAAGATGAGCCAGTTGGAATAGGTGGGTGGCCACCAACATCCACTTATATCAGTCCTCCTTCCTTAGAAAGCAATGGTCTCCATTACGTTGAGTGTCCTCGTCAGTTGAGGAAACTTCTATGTAATTTCACCTCGGGTGTGCCACTTGCCTTGGTGTAGGAGTTTCCATGCCTTGACAACCCGATAAAGTTGGATCCTCTACTGGCGAGTGCCCTGGACCTGTGTGTCCACTATATGATTAGTATATTCCAGTTACATGGAGTCATCGTTGAGATCTATTGGTGTCAACTGTTATGCGATCTCTGAGGTGTCCAATAATGGTGGAACATATAGTCGAAGGAGGTCCACATTGAATAGTGGCTACAAGCCAAGGAAGGGTGGAGTGTTGTGCTCAAAATAATTTCTATCCACATCGTTGGTGATAGTGTAAGGCCCATAGTGAAGTGGGAGGAGATTTCAATGGGGCTCTATAAGGAACTCTTTCTTCAAATGTAACCATAGCTTGTATCCTACCTAAAATTGGTGTGGTACCCAGTGTCGATCATGGAGTTTCTTGTATTTAGCATTGGCTTTCTTCAAAATATCATGGACCTATTGGTTGATGTGTTCAATCCTCTCAATTAATCTGGTGGCTTTGTCTGCCTCAAACTGAACATGGGAAGATTATTCCTATGTAGTTGTAAGAGTTAATGCAACATCAATGGGACCCAAGGGTTGGAATACTAGCCCCACTTGAAATGGGATATGGTCAGTGGAACTATGGAGATCCATGTTCTAGTTGTGTTGAACATAGGTAAGACTCTCATCCCATGTACATGTGTGCTTACAATTGTACATGCACAGGATGTGCACAATCATGTGATTGACGACCTCTATCTGGCCATTGGTTTGGGGGTGGAAAGTAGTGTATTTAGTGAGCTTGGTGTCCAACAGTGACCAAAGACTCGACCAAAATGTGTTGAGGAAACTGTTGTCCCGATATGAGGTGATGGCATGTGGTATCCCAAAATGGACCCACACTCGTTCGAAGAAGAGTTTCGAAGTATCTGTCGTTGTGATGCTCTTATTGCAAGCTGTGATAATGGCCATCTTTGGAAACCAATAAACCACCACAAATACAAAATCATTTCCATGCTTGGTGAAAGAAAGGACATACATGTAATCCATTGATATCAATTCTCAAGGCCTCTAGGGAGTAGGAAGAGGGGTGTATAAGCCTTGCTTCTTGATGGTTGTCTTGGCAATCACATAGGCAATGAAAGATATGATATACTTTTTGACATCTTATCAAAGCTTTGGACAATAAAAATGTTTTTGTTGAACAATGTTGGGACAGGGGAAGACCCAGGGTTCAATGCTACATCAACGCACCAACAAAGCCCTAACTATCAGCCCTTTCGACAACACCTGCAAAGCAGATGAAGTCTCACCCAAGGTAGAGGTAGGGGTGGTTGCAAGACTCAGGTGTCTACAACCTTAGCTAGGACACAGATCTCTGATTGTACTACTTAATAAAGCACTTAGCACCTCCAGTTCCTGAAGTCCTTCTGTGCCCTTCCCTTCAAGGTCAACTACAAAACCAATGTCTTGGGTGGGTCAATTATTTCTCTCCAACTTTCCTGTGATCAATTGGAAGGAGAATCA
>JASDQU010736634.1:343543-357899 GCA_032191745.1 Picea mariana | reverse complement strand
ATAATTGTCCGATGACCAATCCGCAAAAGGGCATTTGGTCCTTATACAATTACCGACTTGATGAATCCTCAATGGGGATTAATCTAATAATAAAAATAATAATAATGACATGATTAATCCACAATGGGGATTTAATCCAATAACAAAATAATAAGAATGCTCTTCGCAGTTACATTATTTCAACATTTCTCTCATCTTACAAACCTGAGAGAAAGCCCTGAAGAAGGGTATGTGGTTCCTTCCTGACACAGATCTAGGAACGTAGAGATGACCTCCTCCATTCAGAGAGTTGATAAGAACTCCAAATGATTATCTAGTGGGAAAGGCAATCTATTGAGTTAGACATGCCTGTGGTTGAGCACAAGGTGAACATATGAAATCCCAAAGTTCTGGGTGCATCGTCATGTGAACAAGAATGAAGATGATGTATTATCCTCCTCTGAGAAGCAACATTGACGAGAATAATCCAGATGATTCTCATGTGTGAGGAAGTGGGAAAGACAATCTGTAGAGTGGACGTGCCTGTGGATGAGAACATGTGAACGTGTGAAGATATGGTTCTTTTGTGTAATGCAGTGAACTAGAGATATGACATCCCTATGGATGTGCCCCTAGTTGATGAGCACTAGTGGGTGTATCATATATTTTTCTATATATTTTTCAAGAGTCAGACCTGCCTGCAACCCTAATTGTTACAGAAACGGTACAGGTCGACCCCACCATAATGTGATTAATAATAAATGTAAATGACAATTAATTTGATTAATATTAATTATAATATAATAATAATAATGTGACTTAGAGAGGTTGGCCCTGTTGAGCCAATAGACACTTCTTTTGATAGGTTTAGGTTAGTATAAGTAAATTTAAAATACCCATTGTGGAAACATATCTTTCATGTGAGTTTGGAAATTTCAGCAAGTACATTTACTTGGGAAAAGTGTGCAACTCTCTTGGGCACTAGTCTTCTAGGGTTTGAGAAGCCTCTTGTGTGTTAGGTATTTCTTGGTGGTGAAGGTCTTTCCCTTGAAGAATATATCAAAGGTTTGGCTAGGTTTTCTTACCTTGTTGAGAAGGGTTTCCCAGGATACTTCTTGTGATCTTGGTTGCTGCGACATTATTTTTTATGGTTAAGTGAAATGCTAAAATGGAATGAACTTCATGCTTAACATAGTTTATGAAAAATAAACAAGTTACACCATCAAAATATGCCAACAATTATCCCAAAAGATGTGCCCTAGTTCGTAGAGTTAGTGAGAAACATTTAGGATCTAGTCTAGGGTTAGATTAGGAGTTATGGTTAGTAGTTTATATAGTTTAGGTTAGCCCTAATGGATAAAGGTTAAAGTTTGTAAAAGAAATTTAAGGAGTTGGAGAGAGGGGATACCCTATTAGGGGGAGATTCCTCTCAAAGTGGCAAACCAACTTCAAGAAAGAGATCTTTCAAAAGATGAATATTTGCATTTCCCAAGGCAATGATTTTATATCTCCAATGCAAAAAATAGATGACTTGTGCCTTTACTATTGGGTTAATGGAGTCAAATAAATGAAATCGATATGCTACTTCCTTAGGGGTGCAAATTGTATTACTTCCCAAGGAAAGTATATCTATTTAGTGTTTTAGAATGAGGGGTGTAAAACCTCTTACTTCCTCAAACAAACCCTGGCAACATCAATGAATTTTAAGCAATAAATGATGGAGACTATAGTGGGGGTGTAAATATGATAGCATAAGACTAAACTACCACACCAAAATCAAGAAAGATGTTAAGATAATCCACCATAAAATCTAGAAAGCATTCCTCCAAGGCTAACACCTCACTCCTTCATCAACCATTCATGAGAGATAACCCTAAACAAGTGCACAAGAGACAAATATATTCAAGTGTAGACAAAATTTCAGATCAAGTCCTCTCACAAGAGGGAGTGTTATGTTCAAATGAGATCTTATGATCTCTTATTTATACAAAATGTCACTAAGGTGAATTGTCCAAAACTTAAGGGGTAAACCCCAATTCTAGAGGTCAACAACCCTAATATTTCCCCCTTTAACAATGTAATATTAAAAAATTCATTTAAAGTTTCAGTTTTGCACAAATAAAGCCCTAATTTTACATGGGCGTCTCCTCTTTAGGGGACATTTTTCCAGTTAGAAGAAGTCATTGGTGTTAGAGAAGCATGGGTAGGCCTCCAAAGGACAAATTTCAAGAATCTAGATAATATCCTTATGATGAAGACATTCTTATCCTCAAAGCATCCATGTGTTAATGAGTGGCTACATCACCATCAAAACCTAGCCCCGAAAAGTGATGTCATGCCCTGAGAGGTGACGTTTTTCCTCTCCTAGGAAAATCGTTTGGAAAGTGAAGCATGGCATAGTTCCATCCATTTTTCCTCTAGGATTTCAATATTTCATCATTGTGATCTGACATGTGGACCCTTGGCATCCAACATATGGGATTATAGCCCCATGGATTCCCAAGATAGGCTTGTTCTCCCAAAATTGTCCACCAACTAGCTCGTGCAAAGACAAATGAGCATGCCATCCAAGGATCTCAATTCATAACACCATGATAAGTGAATCCAATCAATAAATGAGCCACCTAAGAATGTTCATCAAATATCACTATATCAAACAATTAATTTCTCAAGGAGACTATGTGACTTGCCAATTTTGAATATGGTATGGTTGACAGGGTGTCCTATTGGGTATATATTTCCTTAGGTCAAGGAGAGTTTCTAAGAGATCCCTCTCTAAGCCATGTAAAGTGGATGAAGTGGTTGGGGTCAAGAATTAATGGGAATATGTATCATGACATAAAAGCATTCACAGTGTCTCATTCACATGTGCCTTTGTAGAGGGTCTATGGTACCTTCATCGACAATGCACTTTTTCCAAGCCCATTAATTGTCATTCTTTTATTCTTTCATAATTTTAAGGAGAGGTTGAAGGTCACTTCCCTGGTGTGGTGAAGAGATAATGGCAATAAAACCCACAAACACCTAGTGTAGATGAGAAGGCTCGCTTTTGATGAGACCCCCTTTCTCTCAACCATGAAAATAATATCCATTACCCTAATTTGATGACCAGAGGATGGCAATGTCATACCACTACATATTCATGGACATGATAGGTCGGATCATGATGAGACCATCTATCCTTCAACTAAACTTTTAAGAATTATCTATTATATTGTGGGTCCCCTTTACTCAAATATAAGCATTTTATTGTTTTCTTGGGTGAGCCCTGGGTGAAGCATATGTAAGGTGCATACAAGGATTTTATATTTTACCCAATATCAATCCCTCTCGTCCTTCATCCCTTTCTTCCCATATAATGAGGGACAACCCCTTCTTGGGTCAGTACACCCTAAAATCCCAAGAGATAAGGAAATGGAGGGGAATAATGATGAAATGTGGTAAGTATGGTCGGGAAAAATATGATGTCTCTTTAAGGGAGTTCCTAGTAGCAAACTCATCCCCAAGGAAAACCACTTACTAGGTCACAATGTCAACCACCAAGGTGAAGAAGGGAAAAATGCATAATGTCCAAGAATATATCATACAATATATAGAAATATAAGATACAACATACTCAATTGGATTAAATATTGAAATTATGCTCACCATAATATTGACTTGTACCTCATGGAGCAAGGCCCACTGCCTTTCGGAAGCAAGTTGATGTGGTGGATTCCATCTGGAAATATGTGACCATTTGTGGTGGTGAGAGGGGTTTCCAACTATGAAAAAGGGTATTTTTGGCCATGTAGTCTCTCGATACTCCATATTTGCAGCCTGAGGGCCTCGAGACACAATCTCCTTAGTTATCCACAAAATGGGGATAACATCTGGCTCCTACTTGGGGACATGTGATCGTTGTAGAGTTCATGAGAACCACAACATCTCCTGGTAGACCTGTTCCTGCAAGGAATCATCAAACTGTCAAGTGTAGGATGGCCTACTCATCTTTATTCTTATATGATCATAATCAAAACCAACTAAGTTAGAAAAATAAAATTTTGAAAAAATTCTAAGCTAAGCATGAAATCAATATGAAATTAGAGAAAAATGGAAATGAAATGCATCTAAACTAATATGAGAAATCAAGATGAAAAATGTTGGGGGAAGAAAGATGACTTATCTATTTACCTAGGGCATGGTCCCTAAAGAATTCATGTGACCTGAATGTATGGTTGGAGAGAATATCCATCCATCGATAATGGGATCTTTCACCCATCTAATGATGCCAGCTAATACCTCTCTTTATCATACTTCTTCTTGGTGATGTAAGGTCCAAGCCATGATTTGTTGTCTTGTTGGTCATACCTAGGCTTTCCATTTCTCTTGTCCCACATGAGCACAAGACTATCTTAATAAAAATCAATTCAAGGTGTATAATAAAAATGTGGAGGCTCCACATGAACTGTCTCTTCAACCTTTTCTTCATCTTTATTATTTTCTTTCTTCAAAATTTGCATAGATCCTGGCTCCTTCCCATGGCATTTGGGAAGTTTCTCTTTGTATTTTTCTATCCATGGGATAAGTACATCTACGGAGTCTTCCTGCATGAAGGGTAGATCAGATGGATCATACTCAATAGACTGTGTAGGTACATCATAATCAAATTCACTAACATAATCAGGCCCATTAGGATCCATCACATATCTATCATCCTTTTCCCAATTGTATAATATCTAGAAGGTACCATCTCCCATGGGAATGTGTTCATGGATAAGGTCCATGCTAAGAAAACCCCCAATAAAAACAAACCAACTCCTGGATAAGAGCATTCCCCAAGCATATGGAACCTAGATTACAACTATGTCGATGAGGATATTGATATGTTGGAAATCAATAAGAAAGACCTCAACGTCCTCACACACCACGAGAACCTTGACCCTTTTAGAATCAATATCGCATACATTGCCATAAGTTCGTACAGTATTCAAACCAAGTTTTTTCATCACATTCAATGATATGAAATTTACTGAGGCCCCACAATCAAGCATGAAGTTGTTCAAGTAGAGGCCATTCATGCCTAATGAAATTCATAAGGGAGGACAATTTTCCCTTGGCTGATCGAGATACAAGGTGCTCAAAATGATGGGAGGATATTCCTTTTTCAGTTGGCACCTGTAAGACTAGAGGTGGAGGTGGTGGGGCCACCTTCTCGACTAATGGAAGGGGAGTGTCAGGAAAATGTGGAGGGGATGAAACTTCATTCCTTCTATTTTAGTTTAAATATTTACTCCCTCTGAGTTCCTTCTTCTGATCGTCTTTCAAACGATTCAAGGCTCAGATTATCCCTTATCTTTCTCCTTTTCTTCTAGATTCATTTACCTTCTCTTGGGTAACTTGTTCCTTTTTGAAATTGCAAATCATATCAATATCTCTAGGAGAATCTTTGTCTCGTCGGGGGAATTCATCTTCTCTATGGGGTTCTTGGAACGGGAGGCACCAAGCCTCTATGTCGACTATCACGACTATTTTTGAAGCATATGGGGCCTTCACCTCTTGATGAGGCCTTGGCTTCCAACCTATGGTATCTCTCTATTGTTTGGTAAACTGAGGTCTAGGATCATATTGAATTATTTATACTACAATCATGTGGTTCATAAGTTTATTTTACACCTAGAAAAACTGAGCATTCATTTGGTCTATCTTCTGAGTCAGGAGAGCAATCGGATCAGGAAAAATATTTTTGGAAACCTTCATTTTTACTTCTTCTTTGGTACACAAGTACTGAAAAGGTTCCATACTTGAATCAAGGAGGTTCTCTTTGATTTCAATACTAAAATATTTAGCTTCTACCAATGATTTGGGCTTTTTTTCTTTGAGAATGAATCGAAAATTCCCTTCAAAAGAGTTGACGTGAAGGAAATGAACTGATGATGTCATAGGACGGTAGTTCATTGGAATCTAGTTGTATAAGTTGTCAAATATGGTAATGAATTCCTTTATTGTTTCATACTCCCTTTTCTTTATCTGATTAAATTGAGCCCCAAGTGTCCCACCATCTTCCTTTGTCGACCATCTATCTTTGATAAATTTGGAGAAAGCTTTGTAGGATGTGATATGATTGTCAGGGACTGCTCTGAATGAATCAAGGGCTTCTTTAGTCAATGATGAGGAAAACAACCTCATGGCCACATCTTCATTCTCAATCCCTACATTTTCTATATCCCGAGCCATGGTGTAAATATGATCCTTAGTAGTAAACACATTTTTTCTTGGGAACTTTGGAAACCATTTGTTGATTTGTTTGGGAATTGTATTAGGGTATCCTTGGATGTTGACCATGTTTAGAGGTTTGTATAGTTTGTTTTCCCAAGGGAGAGTTGAGAGGATTCCTTCTTTGGTAGACCTTAAAAGGCTTGAACCTCTGAAGGGGAAAAGGTTTGGGAAAGGAAGGGTTTTGGGAAGGTGGAGTTGGAATATGAGCTTCAATATGAGCTCATAAAGAAAAGTGGAAAGGTAACATCCCTTGGAAGTCATCAGGCAAGATAAGGGAAATTATTTGAGATAGCTTACCAAAGTGTCATTTAGGGTATGAAGAAGATTCAAAATCTTCCCCGACAATGGTGACAAAATGCTATAGCACAATTTTTAGGTTGGGCAAAGCCTAACCCAACCACAAAATCAAGTGCTACAACTTGGGAATCCTACACCCAATGTCACATCAATGCAGATCCTGCACTTCAAGGGTGACTAGGTCACTTGAGGGAGGTGATATCAATGACCCTTGGGGGAATGATATGGAGATGGATATAGATGGAAGTGGATCTCATAGAGGTTAAATATAAATGGATTGAAATGTGGGAAGATATTCCTTGTAATTCAAGTGATTTTTCCCCCAAATGTATGGTACTTCTCTACATGATTGTACCTTCCCGAGACAAAAGAAAATCCAACTTGCAATGATATATGTTAGTATTGATCAAAAAGTTTATATTTTTGTCCCTAATTTGCAGCAGTATATGATAGTTTATATCATCAAATAAGGCATCTAAATCAGCATAAAAATATATAAACTAGTTAAGAAAATTAGCATCAAGATTAGCAATGAATATAGGATGAAAAATGACACTTAAGAGGCAAGAGAAAATGATTGTTATAAACATGTATTTTCTGCAGAAAATGGAATCCTTATGGATGTAGATTTCATTCACTTATATCATCAAGTTAAACCTTCAAAATCTGCCAACAACTATCCCAAAAGATGTGCCCTAGTTAGTAGAGTTAGTGAGAAAAAGTTAGGATCTAGTCTAGGGTTAGTTTAGCAGTTTTGGTTAGTAGTTTATCTAGGTTAGGTCAGCCCTAATGGTTGTAGGTTAAAGTTTGTAACAAAAAATTAAGTAGTGGGAGAGAGGGGACACCCTAGTAGGGGGATTCCTCTCAAAGTGTCAAACCAGTATATGATAGTTTATATCATCAAATAAGGCATCTAAATCAGCATAAAAATATATAAACTAGTTAAGAAAATTAGCATCAAGGTTAGCAATGAATATAGGATGAAAAATGACACTTAAGAGGCAAGAGAAAATGATTGTTATAAACATGTATTTTCTGCAGAAAATGGAATCCTTATGGATGTAGATTTCATTCACTTATATCATCAAGTTAAACCTTCAAAATCTGCCAACAACTATCCCAAAAGATGTGCCCTAGTTAGTAGAGTTAGTGAGAAAAAGTTAGGATCTAGTCTAGGGTTAGTTTAGCAGTTTTGGTTAGTAGTTTATCTAGGTTAGGTCAGCCCTAATGGTTGTAGGTTAAAGTTTGTAACAAAAAATTAAGTAGTGGGAGAGAGGGGACACCCTAGTAGGGGGATTCCTCTCAAAGTGTCAAACCAACTCCAAGCAAGAGATCTTTCAAAAGACAAAAAATCATGTTTCCCAAGGCAATGATTTTATATCTCCAAAGAAAAAAATAGATGACTAGTGTCATCACTATTGGTTTAATGGAGTCAAATAAATAAACTAGAGATGATACTTCCTTGGGGTTTTAAATCCTCTTACTTCCCAAGGAAAGTATCTCTGGTTAGGGTTTGATAATGAGGGGTGTAAGTCCTCTTACTTCCTCAAACAAACCCTTGCAACATCAATGAATTTTAAGAAATAAATTATGGAGACTAGAGTGGGGGTGTAAATACTCTTACTTCCCACTTAGTTTCTATCAAAATAATACTTGACTTGAAAAAAAGATATCATAAGAGTAAAAGACCATACCAAAATCAAGAAAGATGCTAAGATAATCCACCATAAAAGATAGAAAGAATTCCTCCAAGGCTAGCACCTCACTCCTCCATCAACCATTCACAAGAGATAACCATAAAAAAGTGAACAAGAGACAAATATATCCAAGTGAAGCTAAAGTTTCAGATCAAGTCCTCTCACAAGAGGGAGAGTTATGTCCAAATGATATCTTATGATCTCTTATTTATAGAAAATGTCACTAAGGTGAATTGTCCATAAATTAATCACTAAATAAAAATATTATGGGTCAACAACCCTAACATTCACCCCTTTAACAAAGTAATATTAAATAATTCATTTAAAGTTTCACTTTTGCACAAATAAAGCCCAAATTTTACATGGATGTCTCCCCTTTAGGGGACGTTTTTCCACTTAGAAGTCATTGGTGTTGGACAAGCATGGGTAGGTATCCAAAGGCCACATGTCAAGAATCTAGACAATATCCTCATGGTGAATACCTTATTCTACTAAAAACGTCCAAGTGTCAATGAGTGGCTACATCACCACCAAACCCTAGTCCCCAAAAGTGACCTCATGCTCTAGGAGGTGACGTTTCGCTTCTCCTAGGAAACAGATTTGGAAAGTGAAGCATGGTATAGGTCCATCTAGCTATCCTTTAGGATTTAAATATTTCATCTCTATGATCTGGAATATGTACCCTTGGCATCCAACCTATGGGCTTACATCCCCATGGAAGCCCAAGCTAGGCTTGTTCTCCAAAATAGTCCACCAACTAGTTCTTGCAAAGACAAATGAGCATGAACTTCAAGGCTATCAAGTCATAACATCATGGTTAGTGAATCCAATCAATAAATGAGCCACCTAATCATGTGCATCAAATATCACTATATCAAACAATTAATTTCTCAAGGACACTTTGTGACTTGTCAAGATTGAATATGGGAGGTTTGATGAGGTGTCATATTGGCTAGATAATTCCCTAGGTCAAGGAGAGGTTCTAAGAGATCCCTATCTAAGGCATGTAAAGTGGATGAAGTGGTTGGGGTCAAGAATCAATGGGCATAGGGATCTTGACATATAACGGGTCATAGTGTCTCATTCACAGGTGCCTTTGTAGAGGGTGTATAGTACCTTCATCCGCAATGCACTTTTTGCAAGCTAATTAATTTCCATTATTTTATTCTTTCATAATTTTAAGGAGAGGTTGAAGGTCACTGCCTTGGTGTGGTGACCAAATAATGGAAATGTCACCCAAAAACACCTAGTGGAGATGAGAAGGTTGGCTCGTGATGAGACACCCTTTTCTCGCAACCATGCAACTGAGAGCCATTACCCTGGTTTGGTTACTAGATGATGGAAATGCCATACCACTAGATATTCATGGATGTGATAGGTCACCTCATGATGAGACCTCTTATCCTTCAACTAACCTTTTAAGCATTCTTTATTATATTGTGGGTCCCCTTTACTCAAATATAATCATTTCATTTATTTCTTGGGTGATCCCTGGTCAAAGCATATAGAAGTCTCATACAAGGGTTTCATCTTTTACCCAACATCAATCCCTCCGGGCCTTCATCTCCTTCTTCCCATAGAATGAGGGACAGCCCCTTCTTGGTTCAATACACCCTAAAATCCCAAGAGATAAGGAAATTGAGGGGAATATTGATGGGAGGTGGTAAGTATGTTCAAGAACAGTACGATGGATCTTTAAGGGAGTTCCTAGTAGCAAACCCATCCCCAAGGAAAACCACTTACTCGACACAATGTCAACCACCATGGTGAAGCAGGGAAAAGGTCATAATGTCCAATAATATATCATGAAATCTAGAGAAATATAAGATACAACATGCTCAATTGGCTTAAATATTGAAATGATGGTCACCATAATACTAATTTGTACCTCATGGAGCAAGGCCCATTGCCTTCTAGAATCCAGATGATGTGGTCGATGTCATATAGAAATTTGTGACGATTTGTGATGCTGAGATGGGTTTCCAATTGTGCAAAAGGGTATTGATGGTCATGTAGTCTCTTGGCACTACATATATGCAACCTGAGGGCCTACAGACATAATCTACTAAGTTATCCCTAAAATGGGGATAACACCACCCAAGTGGGTCCTGGCCCAAAACTTCTATACTCATCCTCAACATGTTTCTCAGAGTAAGTATCCTACCAATCATTGACATTGGAAAGGGCCTTAAGGAGTGCGAAGGTGATATTTTCACTATTGGAAAATTTGTGGACAAAGAAATAACCCTCTAGTATATTTAACCATTTTTCCAAAGCGTCGATGTCTATATGACCTTCAGATAAATTAATATCTAATTTAACTAGTACCTTGAATGGCATCACACCTCCAAAGTGACATCTAGTTGAAGGTGCCTTCGTTTTGGTCGATATCCATCGAAGGATCTGAGCAAAATTATCCATCATCGCATTCCTCTATCATGTTAGGGCTTCCTTGAGAAACAGTTTGAAAGGATATACTATCCCATAATCCCTCTTTTCTTCTTCCATGAAATTTTTCTTGGGTGTGTGAGAGAGGTTATCCTCAATAGAAACAAGCTCGATACCCAACTCTCTATACCCCGACCTTATCGGGGACATGCACTAAGAATGACAAGGAGAAAATTGCTCATATACCATTGATCTGGATTATTTTTGGGAACAATATGAAGGAAGAAATATAACAGAGATATAACAAATGAATACATATATATATGGAAAGGAACAAAATAATACAATAAATCTCAAATTCTATTAATGATTGTCTGAAATACAAAAACACACAAGGTAGCTAGAATGGTGGTAGCTCATCTCTGAGAAGAGATGTGTCAGCTACGTTCATTCACAAGAAGATGAGTAAACTGAGGCTCCAAAGTAATTTTTAACATAAAACATAAATGAGAAAACACTAAACATCCAAAACCCTAACTTGGGGAGATGAAACACCAAAAGGTTTGTGGGCCTCGATGTTGTTAGTTGATACATCAACTTCTCGAGTGCGTAAATTTTGTATATGATCTCTGTTTGTGGAACTTGTTACATTGTTGGAAAGGTATAACCAAGGAGTACATATTCAATTTTTTTAATCATCTACCTTTGACTATATCATAGGTGCTATCGAGCCCACAAAATATCGGTTAGGGCCTCAAAACAGCCTCAAAAGTTTGGAACCCGAAAAACTGTAAAAAAATTGCTAAAATGGAAACTGCTCTTTGAGGCAGTGGAGTAGGTGGATGGCCACTGATATCCACCTAGATCAACCACAATGTATGAAACAATGGGGAATGAAACACAAAAAAATAGTCTAGCAACAATGGATACAATAGTGGGGGCTACAATAGGGTGGATTGGTGTGATGTATGGATGCAACCATTGTGGATGGATGTGATGGAAAAGGTGGTGGGGGTGGGTGGAATTAAAACCCCATGGATTTTATTACCAGAATAAGTACACTTGGGGGTGGACAATATCCTGAGTGATGGAGTAGGGTGAATAAGGACCGATTTTTTTTTATAAATTAAGACAAATGTTGCGCAAAATGAGGGAGTGGTGATTGGATTAAAAATGAACAAACCTCGATACACATTTATAATATTTTTGTTACTCAAAAGACATGAAATTCAACCAAAATAAGATAACAAATTTCACATTAAAACAAGTTCTAACTCGACACATGATACCTAGGAATGGGGCAATTTGTTTATCCTAGGTGAACATGGTTCATCGACCTCAAAAACAAAAATCTATAGAAACACAACAAAATTATAATTGATTTATCATAAACAACCTGTAGAACCACAACAACTATCTTCTTACACATGTATATCATGTATTTATAAGATCCCTTCTAGAATATAAGAGTGTATGAAAATTTTCCATCATATTTTTGGAATACTTGAAACAAGATAACTAGAAGTGTAGAATTTTCAAAAAGTGACAAGTTGACTTGAGATTCTCACATAAATATTCTACATTCTTTATCTTTAAAAATATTGCAAGGAATTTTTCATATCTTCAATCATGATTTATTGTAATTCTCAGTTTAAAGACTAACCATCAAATAATACATCATTAACGAATTATTAATGGACAAATGGGAAATTTAATGTAATTGTTATATTCTGCAATAAATATGAAAATATAACTTTAGAAATGAATTCAATAATTTAGCAAAATATTGAACGCAAGAAATAGTCAAAAGCCTCGAGGTAGGGTAACCTCATATATTAATCCTTATGGAAGGATAACACTCCTCAAACAATCTGTTAAGCCCTAATATTGGCTCATTACCCCTTAATTCGGGCATACTAGATTAGTAATGTTATTTTATTTATGTCGGCTTTAGGCCATTAGTTGTAATTATACCTCCTAGTCTCCTATATATACCAAGGAGACATTTTCATTTGAATCATCTTGTACTTGAACATTTAAGTGGGGTAAAAGGAGGTTGCCCCCTCAAAGAGGCTAATCATCTGAAATTATCTCTTTTTCAAGGATTTGAGTACTTTTTCTGAGGTTTTTCTATGCTATATTGATATTTGGTTCTTAACATATGGTATCAGAGCTCAAGGTCTTGGGGTTTCGCTGCTACATCTGAGACACCGTGGAATTTTTGCTATAAATTTTTTTATACAACTTTTCAGAAGGAACGGCTTGGAGGATATTTATTAGATGGATCAAGGTACGTTGGGTTCAAAATTCAGCTCCTGAGGCCTTATACTTTTGGAGATACAACCTGTACAAGATAGGGTTATGGAATCATCCTGAAATGAGTCATTGCGGAATGTTCTCTATAAAAACGTTTCTGTAACATTTCAGGACCTGAACTCCAGAGGCCATTTACAAAAGTAAGTAAGGTATCTGTGGTAAAAAGTTTATCTTCTAGGTCATCTTAAATTTGTAGATACACCTTGTGTAAGATAGGGTATATGACTATTACTATTGACTAGTCTCAAGAAGGTGTTCCAGATAAAACAATCATAACTTCTTTCTAGAGTATCCAAATTGAGTGGGACTAGTTTCATTGGATCCTAGATAGTCTTTGGTATTTTGGGTGTGAGTTTCAGAATTTGATTTCAATTATTTTGTGCGAGGCATGCTATACAAGTGAGATATCCTGGAAAGGACAAAAATCGGCAAGTTGTGAGGAAGTTACCATAAATTCCACTTGGCACATCCAATTTTGATCAGACCTGTGGCATTGCAGAGAAGAAATATTAGAGAACTACCTAAAATAAATTTTCATACCTAGAAGGGACAAAACTTCGGAGATAGAACAGAATAAATATTGTCTAGCTGAACCGCCTCAAAATCAAGATTCAAAAGTGATACTTGGCCAACACGCCACCAAAAAAGGGACCTTCTACACCAAATAAGCCTCTAGAAAATCCTAATTGGACTCTTCATGAAGGTGAAGAAATCAGTAGGGACATAAATGAACTACAAAAGTTGATGGATTCAATAGAAGCTAAGTTGGATAATAAGATGGATGGTTTAAAAGGGGAGATCATGGAAGTATTGAAAAATTTCGTAACAGAGAAGACACCCGAAAGTGAAAATGCATCCCATGAAATTCATGATGAGGACACAAGGAAAGTGAATCAAGAAAGGAGAAACTCCAACATTGGTTTGAAGACCAACCACGTTCCTAAGATTGATATGAGGAAGTTTGATGGCAAGGACCCAATCACATGGATACTTCAGATGGAGAAATTCTTTGATCTCCATAATGTGCCACATACACAAAAGGTACAAATTGCTTCTTTATATTTAGAACCTAATCAATTTGTATGGTATCGATGGCTTTGTTCTCGCAAATCACTCGTCACTTGGACAATTTTCATGGAAGAAATGATAGCACACTATGAGGATACAAGGAGCAATACCTTATTTAGCCAATTGATAAATCTCAAGCAAAAGGGTTAAGTTACCGAGCACATTAAGAACTTCCAAAGATTGAATATAAAGGTAACCGATATTCCAGATGAGCACTTGATTGATGTATTCATAGGAACTTTAAAGGATAACATTCAACATGAGGTTCTCCTTTGGAAACCCAAATCATTGGAGAATGCATTTAAGGTGGCAAGAAATGTTGAAAGTAAAAATATGGCTATGGCTACTAGAAG
>JASDQU010736634.1:296344-343443 GCA_032191745.1 Picea mariana | reverse complement strand
GTTAAGCCCTAATATTGGCTCATTACCCCTTAATTGGGGCATATTAGATTAGTAATGTTATTTTATTTATGTCATCTTTAGGCCATTAGTTGTAATTATACCTCCTAGTCTCCTATATATACCAAGGAGACATTTTCATTTTGAATCATTTTGTACTTGAACATTTAAGTGGGGTAAAAGGAGGTTGCCCCCTCGAAGAGGCTTATCATCTGAAATTATCTCTTTTTCAAGGCGTTGAGTACTTTTTCTGAGGTTTTTCTATGCTATATTGATATTTGGTTCTTAACACAATCCTTGCTTGTTACAATAACAATATACTTTATTATTCTCCAATACAATGCTTACACTTCTTTATATAGCACTCTCTATCTCCTAGGAACATTTTAGAGAACAAATATTCTAGTAGGTGGAACCTTATAGTAAACCTTCTCACCTTTATTGTGTTCACACTATTATATGGGAATTATTTACAAAAAAATTACTTCATACATAATAATACATAACAACATTTACATTGGATACCTCCCTAGGTACCCCATATTACCTCCCTAGGTATACTACATTCCATCCCCCTTCACATGCTTCGTCCTAGAAACATGGGGAGACACCATACAAGATGATAAACTAAATAGTATTTCAAATTGGTACCAATTACAACCATCCATCCATCCATCTTAATGGAAGACAAACATGATGTCCAATTGCCACCTTTCCACCATGATCTTGATCCTTATCACACTTTTGGTGCAATGGGATGGTTGTTCTATCATGATATTGTCTGGTAGTGCTCATATTCCTCCATGTGCGTCTTGATTGGTTTCCTTTCTTGTGTCATGTTGGTTCATATAAATTATGTTGATGTGCATGTCCCTACCTTTATGACTATTATTTATCTATATGGTGTGGATGGTGATATACAAAAGCTCATTCCTTAATGACTAATGTTTCTCTATATGGTGTGGATCGAGATATACAAAAGCTTTAGGAATTGGTACAATTTTATTCAACTCTACAATATGGTCTTCTTTTGAGTCAATGGTTTCCTTGGCTTCTTTATTTTTCCCTTCATTAGGATTTTATTCATGTCCTTCTGCAGACTCTACCTCAAATGCAACTTCGGATTCTATAATAATTTCTTTGCTTGCCCTCTTGGGCTCTTCTTTCTTACTAATAAGCACATCCTAAAATGTATTATGTAACTTTATTTTTTGTGTACCAAAGTCTCACAAACTTT
This sequence comes from Picea mariana, assembly GCA_032191745.1. Classification (NCBI taxonomy): domain Eukaryota; kingdom Viridiplantae; phylum Streptophyta; class Pinopsida; order Pinales; family Pinaceae; genus Picea; species Picea mariana. Next base: position 342,209 of record JASDQU010736634.1, on the reverse strand, counting down.
GTTTCCACATTACTACTAACTATACCTATTTTTCCATCTAGGATATCCAAGAATAACATCCACATAATTCATATTGATGCCAGAAAAATTAGACTACAACACATATTTATCCACTGTAATCTTCAAAACTTTAAAAATTTGAACATTTTCAACCTCAACCTGTGTAATTTCAATATTCTTTTTTAGAAAAGGCAATCTATTAACCAATTGAATATTGATAAAATTTTATTGGCAACTAGGGTTAATAGAAACAACAACATTTTCTTTATGAATGCATCCATGAACCTCTAGTATGGAGTTGTTGTAGGAAAATAAACCTTTGGTCATTTGTTTATCTTTATTCTTGGCATGAGACCATTTGTATAAAACTATTTTTTCAAGTTCTTCCTCAGAAAGTTACATCCACTCCCGAAAGTCAAATGATTTCCACCATATGCTAGCATCATCCCTGAAATCATAGTGTAGAAAAAAATTTCACTTCTCTTTCCATGATGAATTTGAATTTTGTATACATTCTTCAATACTAGGGCCATCATCTTTTCCAGTAAAAAAAATTCTTCTTTCCATAACCCCAAAAGAAAACTATGGTTTATAAAAATAGCTTACTATGAAAATCATACGATTTTTTCTGGAAAATCTTGAAAAATTATATATTTTAAAATGTTGATAACTTCACTTACTAGACTCCATTTTGGACAATTTGTTTTCTTAAATTTGGTATTTTTATGAGAAAAATCCAAATATTCAATTACTTTATGCAATTTATGCTCATAAAATTTCAAAGTTTAATCTCAAGTGTCTCACTCTCTTTTTTCCCTTAAAAAAATATACAGAAAGAACCAAAAATTTCTTCCTTTATTTGTCCAAAGAAAGATCTATGAAAAACAAATGTTATGTTCAACAATAAATCTGAAAATATAACTTCAAAAATGAACTCAAATCATTCACCGAAATATTGAACACAATAAATAGTCAATATCGTTGAGGTAGGGCAACACCATATATTAATCCTTATGAAAGGATAACACTCCTCAAGGAAACCTTGCTTGTTACAATAACAATATACTTTAGTATGCTCCAATACATTTCTTACACTTCTTTATGTAACACTCTATATCTCCTAGGAACTTTCTAGAGAAGGAATATTCTAATATCCGGAGCCTTCTAGTAAACATTCCCACCTTTGTGGTGTTCACACTATTACATGGGCCTTATTTACTAGAATTAGCCTCCATATATAATAATACATAATCACATTCATATTGGGTACATCCCTAGGTACCCCATATTACCTCCCTAGGTATACTACAATAATCATCATATCAAAATTTTCAGAATCAAATGGGCATCAATAGTCTCCAAAGTGTAATACAACATGAGGTGTACACTTTAATATCAATGGTAGGGGTTTTGTTAAATAACCACTTCAATGATGATAATAAGATGGACATTCTTGTCACTCACAATTGATGGTTCCTTTTTAAATTTTTTTGGAAGTTAATTTGTGAAACATTCTTTTAGGTTTTGGATTGCATTGTATAACATGAAATTCCATCGAATTAGGTGATATTTTGGAGGGGAATCTATTCTTATAAATTCACCACTTCCTTCAACTTAGGTGCTAGGTTTGAGGGGTATCTATTATGATAATTTTTCGAAGACTTACATTGAACCTCATTACCTTTTGGCACACCAATTGGTGGGGAAAACCACATGGATGATATTATACTTGTTGATGGATTAATACCCCATCAAAATCAGAAGTATACCAAGTTCAAAAATACAGGTTCAAGACTTTTTTTTGGAAATATAGGTTAATCCTTTGGAACAATTTTGAAATTAGACCCCCTAAGTTTGTGTAGAAATAACATAGGTTTTTCTAGTTTAATTGATAAAAATAAAATGGAGAATAAAAACTTTATCAAGACACCCTTGGGTGCGTAAATGCCTTCATTTTTCATTTCCTCTCTCTTAATATTTATTTATATATAAGTTATTTTCACAATTTCAATAATATTTCTATTTTGGGTTCTAGAACACTACAAGTTGGTATAATAGCTTAAACCAATTTTTATCTTGTTGTGTTCCTTTAAGAAAGAAACAAGAAAACAAAATTGAGGACTATATCTCAATATTATGTGACTAAGGAAGTGTTGGAGGAAAGATTCATGAAGTTTGTAGAAGAAATGAGGTACTTGGTGCAAGGAAAATCACCAATATGTCATAATTATTCAATTTGTGACAAAATATTTCCTTGGGGGAGAGGAGCATATAAAAATTAAAGGAAGGCCACAATTATACCCCACAATATAAGTGTTGCAACAAAGTGGAAGAAAATAATTGGTCAAGAAAGATCAAGTTAGCATTCATTGTGAAACACATGCACATGAACTAAAAGCATCTAGAACATGGAATGTACCAAAAACATATGACAATATTTTTTAGGAAGGGTCGTGTTAATTCATTAATCTCTCATACTTTGTGTGATATTTATTTATGATGGAACGAAATGAAACACATAACTAGGAAAGAAACACAGAGATACAATAATACTCAATTTCTATTTAAGAATGAAAATACAAAGTGAAATGAACTGACTAGAATAATGGTAACTTATCTCTAAGAAGAGATGTGATAGCTACACAAATTTGCAAGAAGATTATTACAATGAGGCTCCAAAGGATTTTTTAAAAGAAGGCATATATGAGAAAACCCTACAAATCCAAAACCCTAACCCCAAAAGATGAAATGCCAAAAGGTTTGTGGGCCCCGATGGGGTTAGTTGATATGCCAACTTCCTAAGGGCGTAACGTTTGCATTCGATCTCCATTTTGGGTGATAGGTACCCCGTCAGAAAGGTATATCCAAGGATTAAACATTCCAAACATCCTGATACAAGCCTCTAACATATTTTGGGAATTTCCATGTCAAGAAAACATCATTTAGGGCCTCGAAATGAACCCAAAAGTTTGGAACCCGAAAAACTATAGAAAAACTGCCAAGATGGAAACTGTATTTTGAGGTAGTGAAATAGGTGGGAGTTAATTGATGTCCACCTAGATATGCCATCCCCCCTTAGGAATAAATGGTATACATTTTTTTGAATACCCCCATCAAATGGGAAAACTTCTTCTGAACTTGACGCGTGGTGAGCCACTTTCCTTAATGTAGTAGGTTCCTTGCTTTGAAAACCTGATAGAGTTGGATTTCCTATTGGAAAGTTCCCTTCACCTATGTGTCCATGGTTTGATCAATGGTTTCCTGTTCCATGTATTCAAGGTTGATCTCTATAGGTTTCAGCTACCCTGCCACTTTTGATGTGTCCAGTAGTGGTGGAAAATATAGCCAAAGGACGTACACATTGAATAATGGGTGTAATCCAAGGAAGGGGGGAATACTTAACTAGAAATCATTTTCTCCCATAGTATTAGTGATGCTGTAATGTCCATAGTGAAATGGATACAACTTCCAATGGGGTCCTTTAAGGTTCTCTTTCTGCAAATGCAACCAAACCTTGTCGCCTACCTAAAATTTGTGGGGAACTCGGTGTTGATCATGGAACTTCTTGTACTTACCATTGGATTTATGTAAATATCATGGACCTATTGGTGGATGTGTTGAATCCATTCAATGAATTTGGTGGCCTTGAAAACCTCACATTGAGCATGGGAATATTTTTTCTATGTGGGTGCAAGGGGTAGTGCTACATCAATAGGCCCAATGGTTAAAATTCCAGGTTGACGTGAAAAGGGTTGTGGTCAATCAAGCTATTAAGGGATCTCTTGTAGTTATGTTGTAAATAAGGAAGGATCTCATCCCATGTGCATGGATGCTTAGATTTATACATGTGTAAGAGATGCATTCTCATCCTATTAACAATCTTTGTCTATCCATTAGTCTGAAGGTGTAAGGAAATGGATTTGGTGAGCTTGGTATCCAACAATGACAAAAGGATCGACCTGAATGTGATCAAGAATACACTGTATCGATCTAATATGATGGTGTATGGTAGTAAGAAGTGTACCCATACACACTCGAAGAATATCTTAACAGTGGCCTCAGCTATGATACTCTTCTTGCAGGTGGTCAGAATGGCCATCTTAGAGAATCAATAAACAACCACAAATACACAGTCATTTCCATGCTTGGTGGATTGGAGACCTAACATGTAGTCCATCAAGATGGATTCCCAGGGCCCATCGAGCGTAGGAATAGGATTGTATAGTACTTGTTTTTTAATCGTTGTCTTGGAAATGGGGTAGGTAGTGTAGGATCTAATATACTTACAAACATCATGTCGAAGCTTCAACTAATATTAATTATGTGGTATTTCCACTCTCTTATCCACTCTAAAGTTTCCTACCACCTGACTATATTGGGATTACCAAATAATCTTCGCACTCTTGATGAAAGGAACAAATAGATGACTAAAATGGAATTGCATTCCATCATGAATATGGAAGTCGAAAATGGTTGTGCCTATTCCCAACATCTAGTAGGTCATAGCGAAGTCGTGATAATTGTCATAGAGTTGGGAACACGCGTAGGTCTCATGCCTATAAGAGTCAAGCATTGTGGTTAGCTCTGCAACTAGAGGTCGACTAAGGTATTCAACGACGTGACTAGTGGTCCCTTTCTTATACTTAAGTTCGAGGTGAAATTGTTGCAAGTATGTGGACCACTTTTGATGGCAGTCGTTCTGCAATTTGCCTTGTGTTTGTATGAACTATAGAATATTTTGATCTGTATGGATGACTATCTCCTTCCCTATAATCTAATGCTTCCATTGGCGGCAGGCTTGTACGATGGAATACATTTCTTTGTCATAGGTGGGGTACTTACGGATGACACCTAAGAGTGTCTCAGTATGATAGGCCACCAGATGACCATGCTGAGTGATAACAACACCACCAACATAATCAAAATAATCTTTTTAAAACTCAAATTTGGATTTTCAACCATCCTTGGTCACTTCGTTGATAGCCCATGCATTATTGGAGAACCCAAACATGAACCTACAAGAGAATTTTCCAAGGACTAAGAAGCTCCAAAGATCAGTTAGTGTTGTTGAGGTTGGCCAATCATAAATGACTTGGATATTGGCTCGATAGATATGCACACCATGCTCATCTACAATGTACCTAAGGTATTGGACCCTATTCATGTTGAAGGATCATTTCTCTAAGTTAGCATATATCTTGTGTTGTCGCAGAGAGTGGAGGACATGTTGAATATGTTGCAAGTGTTCTACCCAACTCTTATTGAAGATGAGGATGTCATCCATATATACCACCACAAAGGAATTGGTGAAGGGTTGCAATATGTTGTCTATCAACCTCATTAAAGTTGTTGGGGAATTCATCAAGCCAAAGGGCATGAAAAACCACCCGAAAAGGCCTTCTTTAGACTTGAAAGAAGTCTTCCAAACATCGGTTTGTTTTATGGGGACATGGTTGTAGCCAGACTTTGTATCAATCTTACTAAAGTACTTGACCCCCTTGAGCTAGTTGAGAAGGTTGTAAATTCATGGAATTGGGTAATGGTTCCTATTTGCGATTTTTTTCAAATATTTGTAATCAATATAGAGTCTCCAGGTCCCATCTTTCATTTGTGTGATAACAACTAGCCTTTGGTAGGGTGACAAGCTTGGTCAAATGTGCCATTTTTGAAGAACAACTTGAATCTCATTCTTGATTTCCTCATTTTCCAAGAGAGAGTACCGATACACTGGTCCATTAGGAAACGATGTTCCAAGGGTTAAATAAATTGAATCCTTGACCTAATAGTGCAGAGGCACCCCGATAGGTGAGGTGAAGATGTACCAGTATTCTTACATGACTTTGTCCACTTGCTTCTACTACATAGAGGAGCCCTGTGTGGAGGCCATGGATGTGGTCATGACCTTATATTCACTCTCAGAGTGAATTATGAAGAGAAAAAATTTCTCAATCTAGGATGTGACCTTCCTACATTTCTTAGCCGAGACCAAAGAATTATCTTCCCACAATAACAATGACACTATGGGGTATAGACTCATATTAAACATGGAGTTTCCACATATAATTCTATCCTAAAATAACATCGCAAACTTCAAGTGGGGAAACATTACACAATACCTCATCGTTGAAGGGATTTATGCCATAGGGAAGGAAACATTATTGGCTAATGCAGAGATCTCATCCTTGGATGAACCACTTGATGTTGAATGGTTGTAGATGTGGTGTTTTCAAAAACTACAATTGCTTGATGACCTCTATTGATATTAGGTTCTCTAATATTATGTTATCAATAATGAAATGTAGCGGAGCACCCTTCACCCACATTTGTGAGCGAAAAAGGAACTCACCTTCCTCAAACCCTTCTGGTTCATTTGGATGGCTCTTGGTGGTAGTGATTGTGGAAATAGGTTTTGCATCAATGGTCCACTTCCCCTTGTCTATATATGAATCAAAGTGAGATCCTAGATCTACCTATGATTCTTTAAACTTGTCCACCAATGATTCCTTCGAACAACATTCATCGGCGTTGTGTGAGGGGAACTCACACCACTTCCTAATGTGTTTCTTCATCTTCCCACTACCCTTCTTTGTTTGTGGCTTCGACTGGTTGTGTTGAGGTTTCTCATACTTGTTTTGTTATTTGTTCTATGTGTTTGGGATGCCTTTTCTTGAATTCTGTTGTGATGCATTCGTAGATCCAAACTCCCACTTATTCCTCTACTTAAATTTTTTCTCAATTTTGACAACATATGAATAAGAGAATCTGAACGATAAAATATCCAGAAACCACATTTATGTTTGGATGTACCTATGTAGTCCCCTAGAATATTTTAGAACCATTTTTTGCTTGGAGTCTCTGATACTCAGCTTGGTTCATAAGATATGGAAGGTATTTGTGAACTCTGGCACTGTTTGGTCCCTCTCCTAACATAGTGTGGTTCATCTCATGTATTGTACATCATAGTTTCGAACATGGTAATATTTTTCCTTGACGACATCCACGAAAGAGTCCCAAGTGAGCTCGGCCCCAAATATTCCAAACTCATCCATGGATTTTTTCTCGTAGTACGTCTCCCACCAATGTTTGACATGGGGGACATCCTTAAGGAGTGCAAAGGTGATATTTTCTCTATTGAAAAAATTGTGAACAAAAAAATAACCTTCTAATAGATTTAACCACTTTTCCAAAGAACACACATCTATCTAACCTTCAAATATGGTAATATCAAAATTAGCCTGTACTTTGAAGATGCATCTATTTTTTTCAATAGTCATCAAAGGATTTGGGAAAAGTTATCCATCATCTCTTCCTCTGTTGCATGAGGATTTCCATGAGCAACAACTTTATAGGATCTATTTCTCACTCATCTCCCTTTTCCTATGCCATCTATCGTCATTGGGGTCCGTGAAGATAGTCTTCCAAGGGATCAAGTAGTTCTGGTCCCAGTGACTTATACCTTGACCTTGTTGGGGACATACACAAAGAAAAGAATAAAGAGAAGATCACTTTGATACCAATAATTTGGATTTATGAGGGAACTAAATGAAACACATAAATAAGAAAGAAACAAAGAGATACAATAATACTTAATTTATATTAAAGAATGAAATATGCAGAGACTATAAAAGAAAGTATAGTGAAATGAACTCGCTAAAATGGTAGTAGATTATCTCTAAGAAGATATGTGACAAATACATGAATTCACAAGAAGATGATTACAATAAGGCTCCAAAGGCCTTTTTAACATTAATAATAAATGAGAAAACACTACACATCTGAAACCCTAACTCTGAAAGATAAAACAAAAAAATGTTTTGTGGGACTTGATGGGAGTTGTTGATATGTCAACTTCCCGAGGGGTAACTTTTGCGTATGATATTCATTTGGGATGCTTGGTACCCCATCCAAAAGGTTTATGTAAGGATTACACATTTTGAACAACTGAATACAAGCCTTTGGCATCTATTGATCACTTCCACATCAAAAAAATGTCATTTAGGGCCTCAAAATGACCCCAGAATTTTAGGACCCAAAAAATTATAGAAACATTGTCAACATGGAAACTGTAGTTTGAGCCAGTGGATTAGGTGGGTGGCCACTGATGTCCACCTGGATCAATGTGGGTGGAAATTATTTCTAAAAAATCTTATGTTGTAGGTGTAAATTCTAACCTTGTATAATATCTACTACAAACTGATATTCAGAAAAGAACAGAAAAGATACAATGGCAAATATAAACATTACACAAAGATTTTTCACCTGGAAACCCAAACCGGGAAAACCAACATATATTATATTCATACATTGTGTTACATTGTTTACAATACAATATACATATAGGAGCCAATGACATCCAAAACCCTAACCCAATGCCCTGGATTAGTCCAAAACCCTAATTCCTTAACCGAAAATAGAAAACCATCAGCAAAAAACCATGTGCCGAAAAACTACCTAAATAAAATGTGGTCCTGGAAATATGTCGTCCCGGTGCAAAAAAAATTTCGGGGGCGCTGTCCCTGAACCCATGCATGAGGGGATCCGCCCCCCTACACCCCCCAATGGGGGGCCTAGCGCCCCCCCATCTAACCCCCCTACGCGCCCAACGTAAACGCTCAGACACTACTACTCATGCAAAGAATATAACACATACCCAACATTCTCCCACTTGATGTTTTCTTTGCACAGAGGGGGTTACAGGGTTACATAGAAACAATCCATGGAAGCAATGCCCATGGATCCTCTACACCAAGAGAACTTCTCATTTCTCACAGATTTTGTTAATGAATTTGCAACATTCTTCAAAGTGTCCACCTTCATCAGTGATACTTTCTTTTCTTCAATCATGTCTCTCACAAAGTGATATTGAACATCAATGTGATTTGTCTTTGAATGATAAGCAGGGTTCTTCGCCAAGAAAATTGCAATCTGACTGTCATACTCTATCCTTACAGCTTCTTCTACCAACCCAATACCTGAACACAATATTTGTAACCATACTGCTTCCTTACTTGCATGAGTGGCTGCCGTGTATTCAGATTCTCTAGTTGAAAGTGCCACTACACCCTGTCTTTTGTTCATCCAACTTATTGCTCCTCCAAACAGGTTAACCACATACCCGCTTGTAGATATCCTACAATCCAAATCTCCAGCCAAGTCTGCATCCACAAAGCCATGTATATCGACCACTCTATCCAATCCCGGTCTTCCTTCGTACCACAATCTATAGCTAGAAGTGCCACACAAATACCTGAAAACCCTTTTTACTGCTATCCAATGCTCCTTCCCTGGTTTTGACATATACCTACTCAAAAATCCCACTACATGTGCAATGTTCGGTCTAGTACAGACCATTACATACATCAAACTGCCAACTGAACTCGCATATGGAACATGAGACATGTCCTCCTCTTCTTTATGTGTCTTGGGACATTGATCCGCAGATAACTTTACACCAACAGAAATATGAACCTTGATCGGTTTACATTCCTGCATATTAAACCTCTACAATATTGTCTCGATATATTTTCTCTGATTTTACCAGAGTTTCCTCCTTTTTCGATCTCTTTTAATTTCCATGCCCAAAATGAAATTTGAAGCACCAAGATCCTTCATGTCTAATTTAGAGGACAACTGAGTTTTCACATCTTGGATAATCTCCTTTTTGTTTCCTATCAGCAACATGTCATCCACATACAAGACCAAATAAATCAAATGATCACCAATTAATTTAGAATACACACAGTGATCCTCTTTGCTTCTTGTGAAGCCAAGTCCCAGCATATAAGTATCAAATTTTTGATACCACATCCTTGGTGATTATTTTAAACCATACAGGGACTTTTTCAGCTTGGATAGCAGCTCCTTCTTTCCTTTAACAACATAACCTTCTGGTTGCTTCATAAAGATTTCTTCTTCTAGATCCCTATGCAAGAATGTTGTCTTCACATCCATCTGTTCTACTTCAAAATCAAATGCAGTAGCAACAGATAACAGAAATATTATAGAGGTTAGCTTGGCAACAGGAGAAAAAATCTCACCAAAATCAATTCCCTCAACCTGGGAATAACCCTTTGCTACTAATTGAGCTTTGTATTTATCCACTTTTCCTTCTGCATTCAGCTTCTTTCTAAAGACCCATTTGCTTCCAATGGGCTTTCTTCCAGTTGGCAACTCTACTAGATCCCAAGCCTCATTATTATCCAAAGATGCCATTTCTTCTTCCATGGCCCTTTTCCAGATATTTCCATCCTCTGAATCCACTGCCTCCCTAATAGTTCTAGGATCTTCATCAGTAATAGACAAAGAAAAAATTGAACGAGAATTAGATGGACTATACCTTTCCGGTAGCCTTCTTTCTCGATCCGATCTCCTCAATACTGGAGTATGAGGATGTTCTTCTTCTAATCCATGTTCTTCTGTAGAGTTTGCTTCATCATCCTTTAAATCAAACTCTATCTTCTCTGGTTCTTCCTTACTTGGTAGGACTTCATGTTTAACAACATCCTTCATTTCTCTAGATACCACATCTCGGCTATACACTACCTTCTTAGTTTCTGGGTTCCAAAGCTTATAACCTTTGAGACCATATTTATATCCAATAAAGATACATTTTTCAGCCTTCTTATCCAGCTTACTCCTTTTTTCCTTTGGAACATGAACATATGCATCATAGCCAAATACCTTAATATGTGTGAGAGAAGGTTCCTTACCAGTCCATACCTCTTGTGGAGTCTTGTCACCCAACGCTGATGAGGGTGATCTGTTGACCAGATAACATGCAGTACCCACTACCTCTGCCCAAAATTCTTGCCCTATCCCGGCACCACTAAGCATGCACCTTGCTTTTTCCATTAGCGTCATGTTCATCCTTTCTGCAACTCCATTCTGCTGAGGTGTATATGCAGTAGTATTCTGCATTGCTATACCGCACTTCTTACCGAATTCTTCAAGTTCATTCCCGCAGAACTCTCCACCATTATCTGTCCTTAGCACCTTAATTTGTTTCTTTATTTGATTCTCAACAAGAGCCTTAAACTCTTTAAACCTATCAAATACTTCAGATTTCTTCCTAAGAAAATATATTCAAGTTTTCGTCGAGAAGTCATCTATAAATGAGACATAGTACATAGATTTTCCCAATGATGGGACCGACATAGGTCTAAAAACATCACTATGAACTAGCTGTAAAATTCCTTCTGCCCTCGTTGCACCAGAGGGGAATCTTACCTAATTCTGCTTCCCATATAGACAACGTTCACAGAAATCAAAATCCAGAGAGCAGTTAGACATACCTTCAACCATATCTTTACCGTGTAATAGTTGAAGACCCTTCCCTCCGATATGCCCCAGTCTTTGATGCCACAACATAACATTTTTTCCAGAGACTGTAGGAGTTCTTTCTTCTTCAACTTCAATATCAAGAACAATGGATCTATTAAACCCATCACTAATAGTGCTTCCTAGCATCTTATATATAGTTCTAAACTGAACTCCCTTCATCAACACCATTGCTTCTCGAACCATCCTGCAAGTTCCCTTTTCAAAAATTGTTTTTACCCCAGCATCTTCCATTTTTCTTACATAAATCAAATTTCTGGCCATACCTGGGATGTGTAGAACACCAGGCAGTGTTCTAATCCTTCCATCTATGAGTCTCAACTTGACCCTTCCTATTCCTATGATTCTGGTAGTCGAATCATTACCTAAGAAAACATTACCTCCATCATACTTTTCATATTCACGGAACCACTCCATGTGGGGAGTCATATGAAAGGATACACCAGAGTCAATCAACCATGCCTCATGATCTGCATGTGTACTTGAAAAGGCCAAGTACACATCCCCTCCTTCTTCCTTGGATGTCTTTTCTTCTGTAGAAGAAGATTCTTCGGATCCCTTCTTTTTCTCAACTTTAGATATACACTGCTTCTTGTAGTGCCATTCTTTTCCACACCTCCAACATACCCTTACAAACTTTGCAAGAGATTTAGATCTACCCTTAGACTTATATCTCCCACTTGAGAAATTAGATCTATTTCTTTCTTGTGAATGTCCTCTTGCAAATAATGTGTTTGTGTTATGTCCTTCCACATTCTTTCATCTCATCTCCTCCGACAACAAGGATGAGACCACTTCTTCAAACTTCAAAGAAGTTGTATTACTACCTATGGCCACAACTAGACTATCCCACGAGTCTGGTAAACAACACAATAGACTGATACATTTATCTTCATCTGAAATTTTAATCTCAATGGATACTAACTGACTTACCACAGTATTGAATGCGTTCAAATGCTCTGCCACCGAGTCTCCATCTCCCATCCTCAAGTTATACAGTTTCTTTCTCATGAATAGTTTATTTACCAGGGACTTAGAATGATACAAATTCCACAAATTTTCCCATAAATCCTTGGCTGTAGCTTCCTCTAACACATTCAGTAATACTGAATCAGAAAGACATAGTCGGATTGTGCTCTTTGCCTTCCGATCCAACTTTTTCCAGTCATCTGCAGAAGTTCCTGTAGGTGCATTACCTGGATCTACAACGATCCACTGATCTCTGTCCACCAAAAGATATTCCATATTGAGCTTCCACAGCTCAAATCTTTTCCCATTAAACTTCTTGATCTCCATCTTTGAATTGCTTGCCATTTCTTTTCACCTGAAAAACAATACCGCATATCTCCCACTGCAACAAGGCTTATCACAGTCTCGAGCCAAACCTTTGACCAGAAAGGCATCCCCCTGAAGCCAATAAAGCTCTGATACCAAACGTAAATTATAACCTTGTACAATATCTACTGTAAATTGATATTCAGAAAAGAACAGAAAAGATACAATGGCAAATACAAACATTACACAAAGATTTTTCACCTGGAAACCCAAATCCAAAAAACCAGCATATATTATATTCATACATTGTGTTACATTGTTTACAATACAATATACATATAGGAGCCAACGACATCCAAAAATCTAACCCAATGACTTGGATTAGTCCAAAACCCTAATTCCTTAACCAAAAATAGAAAACCATCAGCAAAAAACCATGTGCCGAAAAACCACCTAAATAAAATGTGGCCCCGGAAATATGTCGTCCCGGTAATATGTCGTCCTGAAAATATGTCGTCTCGGAAATGAGACATACCCAACAATAGGATTCTTGACATTAAAAAGTATACAATATAGATTTCAAGGATATGTTACACACATGAAAACATCCACCCAAGAGGGGAATGGAACATGTTATTGGTTTGAACCTAAAGGTCCCATATTGGTGCACCCCGATTGGTATGGAAATTTTATGTAGTCCAAGATTTAAAGGATTCTGAAGGAAATTTTGAAAGCTTGTATCACAACTTCTATTAAGAGGACTTATGCTACCCCGAATAGGTAGAATAACAAGCTTGAAGGATGACATGGAATTATGCACATGGAGGAAAAGGGGAGAGTGAGAAGATAGGTGGAAAATAAAGCTAATGACACATGGATCCAATGAATAGCATGTCAATAAGAGACAAGGATGGCATAGCCTCAGTGTATTACTCAAATAAAAATGGAAGTGTATTTCAATATAAACTTTATATTCTCGATTTTCACTATCCACATGGTATAAACTGCTAAGGGGAAGAACCCAATCATATTTCAAAATTTTAATATGACCTAAATTGTACTTTAATGTGTACCGATTTTTTTTTCATAAATTGTACTTTAATATGACATAAACTATCTCAAATATGTACCCCAAAATCACTGAAGATCCTACATATACATACACTTGCATGGATATATACAATTATTGAAATTCTAAACAAAGTTCCACCATACATACATGGTACACCAAATGAGCAGGATGTTGTTGTTACATCAGTGTTGGAAACTAGAATGGATGTATCTATAGGTGTTGAGGTTCTACCATTTGAACATAGCGACTACACCCATTATATAATTAGATATAGAAAAAAATCACACATTAAACTCTCTCTCTACACACACACACAAATTGTAATACCCTGGTGTTATCACTCCAAGAAACTCCTTAGGGTTGTAGGCTAAGAATGCTTGGTAACTTAAGAATGTGGTAGATTTTTTATGCTTGGAACAATAGGATAACTCAATAGCTAATGAAAAGGACCACTTCATACATTCGAATAAGACAATGCTTTTAGAACTCAATGATCAGACGACAAAATCTGAATAGGAAGTGAAGAATACTAGTCTAGATAACCAAATACACAATGTGCAGGGTCATACAAGATAGCAAGAAAACCTTTAGTTCAAGTTCATGAGCTTAATAAGAAGATGATAGTTCTTAGAAGCTGAACTAAACTAAAATAAAGTACAGAAATAATGAAAGTATGAGAAAATTTGTCATTGAAAACAAAAGAGGAATGTCATTCTAATATGAATAAAGAGTCTAGTACAATAGCTAAAAAATTATCTCCTAGATTATCCCCCCAGAATCTTAGAAAAACTAGGCATTTATAGCCTTTTACAATTAGTTTTCAGATCCTAGAAGAATGGATCTGATTTTCTAAAAATAGAAATTCAAAACTGATTTACAAAAGATAAGGAGAGATCCTCAAGATGAGGTCAATCTCTATCTTTTGGTCTTCAAACATTGGTTGAAAGTTGATGAAGTGTAGCCTAGCCTTCCAAGGCTCTTTGATCTGTTCCTCTGAAAGTAGAATTCGAATTTGATGATGTGTGCCAAAAATCCCTATCATTTTACCCTTGAAACTGACCAAATCTAGTCAAAAAATTCCCTTTTGACTTTCATCTCCATGAATGGCCTTCAAATTTTGATTTGATAATTCATAACCAGCTTATTGAAGAAGATTTCAAACCATTCAAACCCAAAAAATCTCGATTTGGGCAGAAAATCGGCTATTCTAGTCGTGATAGGCTTTCACCAACTAATTTACCCGAAAATCTGCTCCTTAGCTGGTGAAAGGCACAACTTTCACCAGCTAACTAGTTATAATTCTGCCTTTTGCGCTGGTGAAAGCGCATATTTTTTCAAAATCAAATTTCTCAGTCATGGAGAGTCCATTTTGCATGCTTAAATAGTCGATAGACATCTACAAATCCTAATATTTCCAATGGTTCTTTCAAATATCCATTTGGATCCCAGGAAGCTATCAAAAGTTTCCCTACAAGATTAGGAATCGTTCTTTCAAAAATGCCAGTGCGTTTTTGATTGCTAACATCTAGCTCCAACTGGGATGGATACCTCCCTGTGAGGTCTCCAAGAACCTAGCAAACCTTGTGCCTTTAGTATTGGGCCATGGAGTCATTCAGCCTTTTCGGTGGTTAATGAGTGCACACAGGCTCGCCTAAACCACCGAAAACAGAAACTTACCCAAAAATCAAAACTTGATGAATCTCGATTACCTACAAGAATACAAAGACCTCAGGGCTTGCTAGACGAAGCTCCTCTCTCTTTTTACAGCACTCCCAATTCTCAGTATGAGGTCAACAGGCATATCCATCATGACTATCTTCCATGATTAGGAGAGACATGAGGATTTTCACCAATTGCATATTTCAGCCTTCCAGAAACACAATGAAGAAACCAAGCTGCACCACCACTAGCATTTACACAAGGTATAGAAGCAAGATCAAGGACTACAGTAAACCAAAAATCCACTAGATTTTGTGGACGATCATAAAGAAGCCTCAAATAAGTCTATAGTAATAATAAAAACTCAGGCTGTGAAGCCACTAACGGAGGGTGTTGCTGGTTGCAACCATGTCTCTGTAAACCTTTTCTGGATCGTGTATCAATACAGCAACGACTTCAGATATAAAGCATTTTTAGATCCTCTGATATGTGCAGATAGCCTTCCAAGGCTCGCAAATGTGCTTTGATCATGATAGAATTGAAAAAGCAACTGATTATGTACCCCCAAAATAGGTGTCTAATATGACTTTGGCACCTCTTCAAACATCCTTTTTATCAAATCCAGATCTTGAATTTGATCTATAAATTCAATATGCATCTTTAGAAACTATTTTCAGGATGTTTGGTTAAGAAAAACTTCGATCTAGGAAAAAATACACCTTCGCTGGCCAGTCTCAAGTTTCACCAGCTATTTCGCCTTAAGATTTGCTAGTTAGCTGGCGAAAGCTCTTCCTTTCATCAGCTAACTGGTTATAATTCTGCCTTCTACACTGGTGAAAGTTTTTTTTTAGTCAAATAGCATAGAAATAAACATTTTACATTGCCATGTATAATCTCAAGTATTCATGAGCTAGCCACAAGCTGTAACTTGGAATCTTATGTGAAATTTTTTGCTGGCCTTCTGTTACACTTCCTGCAATTGACTTCATGCCCATAATAAGATTGGCAGGGTGGACCTTGATTTCACTGGGATAACCTACAATGAAAAACACTCCTGCAGTCTTAAAAAGTGCCATATAAAGATCGATTGGGTGGTCCCCTGAAGCTGTGTCAATGATGAAATCTAGAGTCTTTGATGAAGCCTCTATCTTCTCTTTATCAAATGACACAATAAATTTATCTGCTCCAAGAATGTTCAATGCTTCATCCTTCTTTGATGCAGATGTGCTAATAATTGTTACTTTCAGTCCAAAATCCTTTCCAAATTTTACTGCCATATGACCAAGACCTCCTAGCCCAATTACTCCGAGAGATTTACCTGCATGATTCATGTGATAATGAATCATAGGGCTGTAAACAATAATTCCTGCACAGAGAAAAGGTGCAGCTGAAGCCAGTGGTAGATTGTCTAGTACATTATAGAAGTACCTTTGGTGAACAACAATGTGACTAAAATATCCTCCTTTAGTTACTGTTTCATCTACATCGATACTATTAAAGGTTAAAACATGCCCTTTTTCACAATAGATTTCCATCATTTCATTACAATATTCACATTGTTGACAGGAAMTAACATATGCACCCACTCCAACATGATCGCCAACCTTAAGACAAACCACGTTGATGCCAACTTCTTTCACAATTCCAACAATTTCATGCCCTGGCACCAATGGATACTTTGAATCACCAATTTTATTCTCAATGTATGCAACATCGGCATAGCAAACTCCTCAATGAGTTATCTTTAATGAGTTATCATCAAGGCCTGGGACTCTTCAGTTAAATTGGTAAGATTTGGAGTTCAAGTGTAATGAAAATCTTAAGTACACAGAGAATATAGGCAACATTCAGTCAATTTAGGCAGAGACTAAGAAAAAACTGTGACTCGACTAATAGAAGTAGATATTTGAGGTGATAATTGTTCAAGCATTGATCACATAACCAGAATTTAAACCGTTTGATAATTGAAACACACACATGTATGATGAGTTTGCTTGTCAAACTGGAGTTTCGACTATTCTTAGCCACCTTGAATGGATCTGAAGCTCTCATAGCATGTCTGGATGAGAGATTTACGGCGCCAATTTGTTATCACTCCAATAGAACCGCTTTCTTCTAGAGGAAGCTACAAGATCTGAAAATTTCTGCGTCGACCACCAATCAGAGGCACCCGTTGTTGTTTCGGATTTGCATTTGCAAGGGCTGATGCCAAAGCTCCAATAGGTATAGGATGTGAAATGGTTGTCTCAGCTGCATGTAAGGGAAGACCACCCATGTCTAATGGTAAAGGATGCATCCCTCCCGCAAATCTAGATAAAGGAATTTCATTGACATTCCTTCCAGGTGGATAACGATATACGTGGTTACCACGAGGTAGCATCTGCTACTGTAGAAGTGGTAGCTGCTGTTGTGGTTGTTGTTGTATGGGTGCTACACCACCTCACCTGCCACCTGGACGCTGGCCCTGTTGAGCCTACATGAGAGGGAGATAAAAAATTTGGAATAGGTGCACTTCCTGGCCTCATACTAGGGATTAACTGTTGTTGATAACCAAATCCAACAGCTTGAGGTGGTATAAGTGCAGGTGGTCCTTGGCCATAAAATATCTGTTGGTTTAGTCCAAGACCTCCAGGAGGGTACATCGAAACACGGGTAGGAACAACTGGTGCCATGCCCACTAGATTCCACAATTGGGAGAACTGAGCTTGTAGTCTTGCCCTTCTCTCTTCTTTGCGCTGAGCCAGAGCAACATAAGAGGCTTGCTGACAACAATTTTCCCATTCATTTCTGCAAGATCTCGGTATTCTTCATCAGGAGATGAAAAGGCAACAAATCCTGAACCTTTACTGTGTCCATGAAAATCCCTCATTACCTTGCATCAAGTGATCATACCATAACCAGAAAACAGTTCTCTCAACTTTTCATCATCAATGCTACCATCCAAATTTTTTAAATAAAGATTTGCTCCTTGGAACTTTTCAAGCCTCTCCTTCAACAGCTTTTCAAATCACCCCCTCAATTCAAACTCCCTCTTAGACTTCTTCTGTGCTTTTCCAACATACCATTCCTTGCCATCAATTTTCCTTCCATTTAAACTGTCAACACAATTTGCTGCATCATCTGCATTCTCAAAATTGACAAATCCAAAACATTTTGACTTTCCCTCTGCATCTCTCATCACTACCACACTGGTAATCATTACATACTCTCCAAAATAATTCTTCAAATCATCATCATTCACAGATTCTGATAAATTATCCATGTGAACCCACTGTTGAGTCACCATTACTACCAGCCAACTTGAAGGAGTGCCTTCCATTTTCTTTAAAAACATAACTTGCATGTTCTCTTCTGAGATGAAGTTTTAATTTGTACTCATGTATGTAGTATTTTTCACAACCCTCATTAGGACAGGAAAAAGGGCAATCTGAAGGAACAAAGCCATATACTGGAGTTGGAACTTTTGGATGAAAAAACTCCCTTTCAGTTTGAGGGGGAAGCTTCACCGCATTTGCCAAATTCTTCTCATACATCCCTACAACTTATTCAAAATGTAATAAAATGCTAAACAAAAGTTCTTGCTGCAAACTGCTAGACTGAAAAGAATCTCATGCTCAATGAAGAGCTTATTTTCTATCTATTCCTACTCTAATCAGTAGAGGCAGATTGATAAAGTAAAACTGAATTTCCAATGCAGCCAAGTAAGAAAATGATTTGTTGATATCATGCTTGATCTTGACTTGAACAACAATGGAAGCCATATCATGCATAAAAGAGGTTTAAATAGATGATAAAAACAATCTTCTTCTGACAAAAATATTCTTGGGTTTATGCTGCTCATAGAATCCAAATAGTCGGCAATAGGTTCATCGAATTCACAAAGAAATACCTTTTTGAACTGTTGATCCAACTGAAACCTGAAATGATGTTGAAAGCTTCCTTTACTGATCTCACTATTGAATGTAGGCTTCTCAACCCTTGCCGGAGAAACATGTAGGATGGACTGTTGATCTGGACTTTTCAGCTCCTCACCTTCTTCTCCATATTTGCTGCAATTCCCCTATGTCTGCACACCTGAAAAATGAAGGCTGCCCTCATCATCTACTACAGATCCAAATCCGGGATTTAGGTCTTCTCTGTTATTGGGATCATGACTAGTATCAATTACAGCATCAACACATTCTTGATCATGATTCTTGTGTTCTAGATGAATATTAGATAGTCCCTGCAAATATAGAATTTGTAGGCTGTCCTCGTCAACCTCTACAGATCTAAAACTGTCACTTGTTGTCTTGTTAATTTGCTCATCATTTCCAATTTTTTCATAAGAAATTATATGATATTCATGACAACCTAAAACAGTGGATGCATTTAATACGATGTCAAAAGCATCACTAAAGTTATCATGGTGTGAATCACTGATCTCTTGATCGTAACGAAGAATATCTTCTACAACAACATATTCTTCATGAGTATCTAATTCTTTAGTCAGTAATTGAAATTCATCACAACATTGAGGATAGAGAAGATAAGCTGGAAATATCCCTTTACAAAACACATGGAAGGCAGCATGAAAATCAGCCAAAGAACTGATACTAAGAATAGGCAAAGATCGGTACCAATCATGAGCAATCCCTTCTAATGAAAAACAAAAGAGCCGTATCTGAACATCCTCATGCACTACCTGCAACCAATGCATGTAATCATGAAAGTCCAGCAAATGTTCAGCTGACACTTCCCACTCTTCTCCTTGAAATCTGGGAAGACTGTTCTCCCATTCATCTCTAGTAGGTACTTGATTAGAGAAACCAACAATGCTTGAAAAATCACAGAACGCATACCTCTTTGCTAAGATCATGTTCATGTCATACTAGTGGAGTCACCAACAATTTTCTGAACAATGGAGTCGCCACTGAATTCATCCTTCATGGAGTCACCAGATAGATGATTACAACCAAATCATGTCCAGGCTTTGTCTATCATCAAAGTTGGATCTATGTCGTCTCCCAGGGAAGCTGAGCTTCAATCTCCTCTCCCTGACAATGACACCAATTTGTTATCACTCCAAGAAACTCCTTAGGGTTGTAGGCTAAGAATGCTTGGTAACTTAAGAATGTGGTAGATTTTGTATGCTTGGAACAATAGGATAACTCAATATCTAATGAAAAGGACCACTTCATACATTCGAATAAGACAATGCTTTTAGAACTCAATGATCAGACGACAAAATCTGAATAGGATGTGAATAATACTAGTCTAGATAACCAAATACACAATATGCAGGGTCATACAAGATAGCAAGAAAACCTTTAGTTCAATTTCATGAGCTTAATAAGAAGATGACAGTTCTTAGAAGCTGAACTAAACTAAAATAAAGTATAGAAATAATCAAAGTATGAGAAAATCTGTCATTGAAAACAAAAGAGGACTGTCATTCTAATATGAATAAAGAGTCTAGTACAATAGCTAAAAAATTGTCTCCTAGATTATCCCCCCAGACTCTTAGAAAAACTAGGCATTTATAGCCTTTTACAATCAGTTTTCAGATCCTAAAAGAATGGATCTGATATTCTAAAAATAGAAAGTCAAAACTGATTTGCAAAAGATAAGGAGAGATCGTCAAGATGAGGTCAATCTCTATCTTTTGGTCTTCAAACATTGGTTGAAAGTTGATGAAGTGTAGTCTAGCCTTCCAAGGCTCTTTGATCTGTTCCTATGAAAGTAGAATTCGAATTTGATGATGTGTGCCAAAAATCCCTATCATTTTTCCCTTGAAACTGACCAAATCTAGTCAAAAAATTCCCTTTTGACTTTCATCTCCAAGAATGGCCTTCAAATTTTGATTTGATAATTCATAACTAGCTTATTGAAGAAGATTTCAAACCATTCAAACCCAAAAAATCTCGATCTGGGAAAAAAATCAGCTATTCTAGCCGTGACAGGCTTTCACCAGCTAATTTACCCAAAAATCTGCTCCTTAGCTGGTGAAAGGCGCAACTTTCACCAGCTAACTAGTTATAATTCTGCCTTCTGCGCTGGTGAAAGCGCATATTTTTTCAAAATCAAATTTCTCAGTCATGGAGAGTCCGTTTTGCATGCTTAAATAGTCGATCGACATCTACAAATCCTAATATTTCCAATGGTGCTTTCAAATCTCCCTTTGGATCCAAGGAAGCTATAAAAATATTCCCTACAATATTAGGCATCATTCTTTCAAAAATGCTAGTGTATTTTTTATTGCTAACACCTGGCTTGATACTCGGATTGTAAATTTATTGTATATGTGATATTTAGGCTGGTGAGTGGATATATTTAGGCCAGAGTGCCTATAAATATGATCAAAGGTTGAAGAGCCTATATTTCAAATTGTACATATGCATTAATTAATATAAAATAACACCATGGCTGCAGACCAATAGACAAAAGGAATATGAGAGGCTAAGACTCGACGAGTTGAAAATGGGGCTAAGGGTTAGGTAAATGGGGATTAAGTTAAGGGTTTAAGCCAAATATAATATAATAATTCCCTAGGCCTTTATCTTATTATATTATATAATAATATAATATAAAAAGGGCCCATGCATATTCAAAGGGGGGAATTTAGTTTAATTCTCTATTCCATTCATTCATTCTTACCATACCAAGTACACCAGTTGTTCTGGGTGATATCATGATCCAAATTATGGATTTTACCTTATGGATCCTAGGTGGGTCTCAGTGTGTGTACACTTCTCCTTGGGTTGCCTTGGGAAAGGATAGATCCTTGGAGGGAGAGGTGTGGGGATAGGTTTCTTTGTGTGGGGTCTGGAGGGTACCTGGAGAGATCTGATGGCAGCTAGAACTCTTAGAGTCACAATGCTATGATATTTCCTGGTTGGCCTGTGTTGGAGCCCTGGAAGGGTAGTGGTGAATCCCAAGGGACCATATTGTCGAGAATGGGGCACACTACCTTGGGTTTTGCAGGATGATGGGGAATGAGAGACTGTAGGTTGGAGTGTTGTTGAGGTTCGGTACCTTGGCCCAGACTTGTTGGTACTGACTATGGACCGTAGTTGGCATAGGGGGCCCTTTTCCATGGTGGCATATTAGCCTTAGCTTGGGGGTTATTACTCAGTGTTTATGAGCAGTGTAGTCTATGGCTGGGAGGAATGTCTAAGGTTTGTAGCCGACCAATGTTTTCACAAAAGATAAGTTCCATGTGCCTTTGTTGTTACACTGTGAAATTATGTGTTAACTTATTGTATGCTCATAGAATGTATTCCTGGACTGTCCATGTCTTATGCATGAATCTGCATGTTTAATTGAATATTGTGAGAGGGGATAATATGTTATTGGTATAGAGTTGAGAAATTATAGGAAATTTCAGATGGAAAGTATGAAAGTTTGAGTTCCCCTCCATCCCATTAGGCACAGGGGTGGTTGGGTACACTACAAAGTAGTATTAGAGACACATTTTCAAACACTGGACCTGCATGAACTAGAGACATAACATAGAGGAAAAATTTCTAGTTGGTTTGCAAACTATTTGACAGAAATTCCTAAAAGGAAAGATGAGGAAAATTGGCCTAAAAGATAGTTACTAGGGCAGGAAGAGGCTAAGATCCAAAAAATTGCACTTAGTCTGAGCATGCAGAGACATAAGAACCATAATCTGTTTTCCATCGATCTAGAATTTAACATCCAAGCCTATGGCTAGAATCACACTGGTGGGAAGTTTTACATACATGTAAGATCAAGAAAATAATTTCAAACTATGAAATAAACCTTATGAAACTATACTTGAGAATCTAGGAAGTTGTCCATAACTCTTACCGAGGTGGTATTGCATCTTATGGAGAACAATACCCACAAACTTCGATGCATTCCTAGATTCGCAAGAATCCACCATCCAAATCAGAATGAGCCTACTCTGTCAAACACGTGTCATCATCATAGTAGAAGCATCTCCAATCCTTCATTCCAGCATAGAAATGAAGATGCGGGTGAGAACTTATCAATGAAGGAAACAATGGACATCTTTTGTAGGGAGGGGCACTTGTTGGAAGTCGTTGAAATATTGCAAATTATAAACCAATGAGGCACTCCAACAGATTCCAATACTTATGCTCATCTTCTCCAAGATTTCTTTAAAGCCAAAGCCCTTCCAGAGTGAAAGAGGGTTCTCAACCATAGGCTTGATGTTGGATTTAAGCAAGGAGTGTTTCTGTTAATTTCCTTCTTGAGATTTATACTAAGTGTGGTAGTGTGTTGGACGTGCATCAAATATTTGACAATATACCTTCTAGATATGCCTTATTGTTGAATATGATGGTCTATACGTATCTTAAATCTGGAAGTAGGGAAGATGCATGTGAACTGTCTGAAAAAATTCCTAAATGAGGTGAGATATCATGGAATTCTATGATTGTAGGATATGTTATTGTATGATATGTTTGAGGTGATGATTGTAAGGAGGCTCTGAATATTTCTGGCAAATACAACTCTCCGCCATGAGGATAAGTGATTTCATCTTAGAAACCATGCTCAATGCATGTGGTAGTCTTTCATAACATAATTAGGGTACGCGTGTCCATGCTATCACGATAAAGAATGGTTGTGGCTTGAGTATATTTTTTTTGAACATACATGTATGTTAATTATATCTGTAACCTAAACAGTATGTGACTTTACACTTCCAAATGTCATGGCCAACTGTACGATTTTTTCTTGATTTTCTTGATTTGTTGAAGCTTATTTAGCTCAGCTCTTTCCCTTTAATTAATGCACTCTATTCATTCCTGTTTTCAATTTCATCTTCTCTGTTTTATCTTCTTTGCTTCTCATTTTGTCATGGTATCATAGCTTAGGACGTAAGCCTCTTCATAGTGTTTGGAGAGCATCTCGATCATAAGAAGAAGAGCGCAGAGCTTACATTGTCTCAAAGATGAGAGCACGAGACACAAGATTCTTCATGGATCTTGGAGAGAAGTTTCCAATCCATAGTTCGCTCAAAATATCAGTGCAGATAGCAAGTGCAAGGAAGAAGAACTGCAGAAAAGAGAGAACAATTAAAGTTTATGTGAGCATTAAAAGAATTCATGAAAGAGTCACGAAATTCTTTCTTAAGAAGAAAGTTTACAGAAGAAACAAAGGAGAAGAAAGTTCAACCGTAAGATTGGCCCTGTGAATAGATTTGAGACATTAATCAAGCTTAGAAAGGACGACGAGCCCCCAGGTAAGGAGAATTTTTTTTTTAGCCGTAAGATCTGAGCATGAGGAAGATCAGTTGTCAGATCAAGCAAAGATTAAGCCACGACCATCAGATCTCATTAGAGAGAGATCGACGGTGATGAGGCATTATGGAGAGCGTAGAGGAAATTAAATTTTGTGCAAGTTGTGAGCCCACTATTGCTAAATATCATCGATATTTCTAGACCAACATATCAATGATGGATATCAATCACGCTATGAATGCACATCTTCTCATTGCGGGAATTGGGAAGAAAATTAAAGCGTTAGAAAGTTCTGAACCCACAATCGCTCAAGATCATTGATCTTTGTAGATCAATAGATAAACAATGGATATCAATCCCACCTTGGACGAGCATCTTCGCTTTGCGGAGATCAGGAAGGAAATTAAAGAGTGAGCAAGTTGAGTCTCCACAATCACTTGTGGTCGTCGATCTTCAAACAATTGACATGCATCAGGCAATCCCACACTTCAGAGCTAGAGAAGTTCGGAGGAGAGTCAAAAATGTAAAGCATGAACTCCCGAAGCCAGAGATTCTAAAAATAATCTCTGCTGTCAAATCAAAAGGCCATGTGGAGGAATATCTCACACTTCAAAGATTCGCACTCTGGAGGTCAACGCGTATTAACAGTTGAAAACTCCCCAATGCTAGAGTTCTGAAGAAGATCTTGGTCGTTCATTTTCATAGGCCTAAGGATCGTTGGATCTACACCTCTACAGATAATTCACCACCTCAACGCTTCGCAAGTATTGTGATTGTGAGCAGTGAAATATTTCTGAAGCCCGAACTCCTGAAATAATTCTAAGTCGTAGAACTCAACGAGTAATTGAGACCATCGATCTCTTCCCACTGGTAGAAGGTTCACGAGTTCGGAGGATTGCAAGGTAAGAAAGGAATATCGTACGGAGCCTTGAAGGCCCAAAGGCATAAATTCCTGAAATAACTGACGACCGTTAATCTCAAATCAATGAGAATCATTGATCTTTGAAGGGTGCAGGTAAGAAAGAACCCAAAGTCCTAAATTATTTGTCAACCGTTGATCTAAAATCAACGAGGATCGTCTATCTTTGAAATAATTCCATTTTTCAGCCATTCAGCTATTCAGAGAAATTGAGACCTTCACGTGTCTTAACGCCTGAAGCTCGAAAGCCCGAAGCGCCTAGTTTTCAACCCCTGGTCATATGAGAAGCTAAAAAACAATTTTGTTTTGTCTCTCGAGTAAACTCATAAATCCCAATTCTGCCATTAGAGGGGCTATAGTTTCTAAAGAACAGATCTCATAGCTCCGACTCCATAGATCTCACACTCGGATAGTCATATCCAGCCTGATCGAAGTTAAACAAGGAGTCTACCTCATTTTTCTCAACCCGAAGTTACAGAGAGGATTTCGTGGACCTGGTCTTATGCAAAGGAAACAGGTAAGCCCGAAAATCTCTAACAATTGTTGTTTTGAAAGATGGCCACCTCTAGCAACTTAGGACCAACACAAGGATCGATTCTTCTTGGAAATAACTATGGATTTTAGTCTCTTCAAATGATATCCTTCTTGCAAGCATAAGAGTGTTGGGATCTAGTGGATCTTGGATATATGGAACCAGATCTAGTAGACCTTGATGCCATGACCAACCAACAGAGAACTGCTCAGGCAACATAGAGAAATAGAGAAAATAAAGGAAAATGATGGATTCAAAATTCAGTGGATGACTCAATTTTCTCTAAAATCACAGGAGTTGTTACTTCAAAATATGCCCGGGACATCCTTAAATCAGCTTACCAAGGAAATGAGAAGGTCAAAACAATCAATATATAGACCTTGAGGACGCATTTTGAGACTTTAAAGATGAAAGAGTCTGAAAACGTTGATGAATTTATGACCAGAGTCATGGGAACTGTAAACTAGACCAGATTGACTGGTGAAGCCATCCCTTATCAAAGAATTGTTGAGAAAGTCCTCAGAAGTCTACCAAATACATTTGAAATGGTTGTTACAGCCATCCTTGAATCCAAGAATCTATCAATTTTTTCAACATATCAATTAATGGGCTCTCTATTGACACATGAGACCAGACTACAATTAGAAGATGAGTCAATAGCCAATGCATTCAAGACTAAATTCCCCTTCAGGAAAGGCAGAGGTCACCATGATCACAGACAACATAACCATAATCCAAATTTCCAAGGTCAAAGACAACAAAACCAGAATCAAAATTTCCAAGGTCACAGACAACAGAACGATAATAGGAATTTCCAACCTCAAAGAGGCAAAGGTTGAAGATCAAATGAAAAATCAAACATGAAATTCTATTACTGCAAAAAGTGTGGCCACTATGGATCTGAATGCCAAAAGAAGCAAGTAGATCATCTCTCAGGCAGAGCACATGTCTCAAATAATGAAGGAGAAACCTCAGATGGTATGTTTCTCTTATGCCACAAGACTGAAGAACAAATCAAAGATCTTGAGTTGTTGGACAGTGGATGCAACAATCACATGACAGGTAACAAAGATTTACTTTCATGCATTGATTCTTCAATTTCATCTGATATTACACTTGGAAATGATTCCTTAGTCAAAGTTCAAGGAAAAGGAATTGTACCTATTCTTACTAAACACAATGTAAACAAAGACATAAACAATGTCTATCATGTTCGAGATCTGAAACATAATCTGTTAAGTGTATGACAACTAATTGAACATGGATATAAGGTACTTTTTGAAGGATCATCATGTAGGATATATGATAAAACCTCCAACAAAAAATTGATTTCTGAAATCCACATGACTAGGAACAAAATGTTTCCCCTGACCCTCAAAACTGCAAATCTAATCCAATCATATTCACAAAGTGCATCCACCTCCAATGAACTTATGGTTTGGCATGCAATATTTGGACATATACCCTTTCAGAGTCATCCTTCTACAAAATCACTCCATGGTCAAAGGTCTACATGTCTTCAAAGAGAAAAACCCCCCATGCGAGTCTTGCATTCTTGGAAAACATAAGAGAACTAGTTTTCCACAATCCTCCACTCAAGCCAAAAAACACTTAGAGCTAGTTCACATTGACCTATGTGGACCAATGCAAACAAATTCAATAAGTGGTAGTGTTTATTTTCTAACATTTATTGATGACTTTAGCAGGAAAATTTGTATCTATTTTCTTGGACACAAGTCTAAAACTTTTGCAAAGTTCAAAGAATTCAAAGTTGAAGCTGAAACACAAAGTGGCAAATATGTAAAAATTCTTAGGTCATATGGAGGAGGAGAATACAACTCCAAAGAATTTGCAAATTTATGAAATTCACAAGGCATCGTCATGCAAAATACAACCAGGTATACTCCACAACAAAATGGAGTGGTTGAAAGGAAAAATCATACAATAATGAACATGGCAAGAAGCCTTCTCAAAGGGAAATGTATGTCAAATATATTTTGGGCTGAAGCAGTAGCATGCCCAGTTTATCTCTTGAATAGATCTCCAACCATCAGTCTCAAGATGAAGGTCCCTCAAGAAGCATGGAGTGGGACAAAGCTTCTCATCTCATGACATTTGGATGCATATCATACATTCACATACCTTCTGAATTAAGGAAGAAAATCAATGATAGAAGTGAGAAATGCATTATTGGCTACAATGAAACATGAAAATTCTGCAGGATCTACAATCCAATCTCAAAGAAACTGATTCTCAGTAGAGATGTAAAATTTCTTGAAAATCAATTCTAGAGCGAGTGTGAAAATCGTCCAATGGATAGTCAAAATCCATTGCTACCACTTCCTGAAGACAGAGAGAATTCGGGAAAACAAACACATCAGCCTTCTCTTCCAATATTGCAGATACAAGGATAGTGAAATATCTCAGGATAACTCTACCTCCAGCATAAATTCATCCTCTAAACTTCAAAATCAGAGAACTCTAAGTTTGAGAGAAATCCATCAGCAGTTGCATGACATTGATCATCACAATATTTTAGCATTAATGTCATGTCAACCTACATATTTTAAAGAGGCAACTAAAGATCCACATTTGGTTCAAGCCATGAACCAAGAGATTGAATCTATTGAGAAGAACAAGATATGGGACCTTGTTGATCTGCCCATACACAAGAAAAGTGTTGGTGTCAAGTGAGTTTACAAAACTAAACTCAATGAAAAGGGGCAGATTGAAAAACACAAAGCAAGACTTGTTGCCAAAGGATTCTCACAACAACGAGGTATTGATTATGGTGAAACTTTTGCTCCAGTAGAAAGGTTGGAAACTATAAGGACTCTCTTAGCCATATCATCTCAACACAAATGGAAAGTATACCAGATGGATGTCAAGTCAGCTTTCCTAAATGGTTTCTTAGAAGGAGAGGTCTATGTGGACCAACCACCTGGATTTGAAGTCAAAGAGCAGCCAGCCAAAGTGTATCGATTGAAGAAATACTTGTATGGCTTAAAGAAAGCTCCAAGAGCTTGCTACGATAGAATTGACACTTACCTTATCAAGAGTGGTTTTAGTAGAAGCCAAAATGAGCCCACTCTCTACACCAAAACTGATCAACAAGGTATAATTATGATTGTATGTTTATATGTTGATGACATGACATATATTGGAAATCTTGAGTTAACCAGTTTTAAATATGCCATGCAATCTGAGTTTGAGATGACATATCTTGGCATAATGAAATAATTTTTTGGGATTGAGGTTGACCAATCAACCAAAGACATTTTTTTCTGTCAACAAAAGTATGCAGCATACATCATCAAAATATTTTGCATGGAAGAATGGAATCCAGCAGAAACCCCTATGCCCCTAGGCACAAAATTGAGAAAGCAAGATGAAGGCCCTATAATGGATTCTACCATGTACAAAAGTTTAGTAGGAAGTTTGTTGTATCTTACAACAACTAGGTTGTATATTATGTATCCAACCAACTTTGTTTCCAGGTTCATGGAATTCCACAAAGATTCTGACAGGAATATGGAGAAAAGGATTCTGCGATATGTTGCAGGCACTCCCAATTTTGTCTTATGGTACACTCAGCCTGATGATAATCATCTCTCTAGTTACAAAGACAATGATTTTGTAGGCAACCTAGACAACTGGAAAAGCACCTCATGACATGCTTTTCACCTAGGCACAAACTTGATTTCTTGGTCATCAAAGAAACAACACATAGTCTCAATATATTCTACAGAGGCAGAGTATGTTGCTACTACCTCATCTTCCTATCAAGATATGTGGCTGAGAAAAATATTAAATGATATGTCACATACAAAAAAGGAGCCAACTCCTATCTTCTTTGATAACACCTCAACAATTGCTTTATCTAAAATCGATGTGTTTCACAAGAAAATAAAGCATATTGACACTCATTTTCACTTCATACATGAGCTATTCAATAATGGTGACATCACACCTCAATTGTGTTGCTCAAGAGATCAACTCGCAGATATTTTTACAAGGCCACTAGGAAAATCCATTTTTGATTTTCAGAGAGAGCACTTGGGCATTATCAGTGCTGATGTTTCTAACTGTTGAGTTTAAGAGGGAGTGCTAATTATATATGTAACCTAAACAGTACGTGATTGTACACTGCCAACTGTCATAACCAGTTGTACAATTATTTCTTGATTTTATTGATTTGTTGAAGTTTATTTAGCTTAGCTCTTTCTCTTTATTTAATGCGCTCTGTTCATTCATGTTTTCAATTTCGTCTTCTCTATTTTATCTTCTTTGCTTCTCATTTTGTCATTGTAGATATGTATGCCAAATGTGGGTATATAGTGGATGCACGCCAAGTGTTTGAAAAATTGTCTGATAGGGATGTCGTCTTGTGGACCATTATAATTGTTGGGTATGTGCAGAATGGGAATGCGAACAAGGCTTTGAGAATTTTTCACCAGATACAGGTTGCAGATGTGTTGTCAGATTCGTTAACCATGGCGAGCGTGCTTTCAACTTGCACCAACTTGGGAATTAAAGAGGAAGAATGGGCATGCGAAGGAGACATTGAGAGCCTTTCATCAAATGCTTATGTCACACAACAAAATTGATTCAGTAACCATATTTTTAGTCATGGATTCAATTGTGGAGAGGCTCTGAACTTTTCTATAATTGACAAGTTTCCATTTGGGGCAGAAGCATGTAAACATTATGAATTTATTAACATGATGGTGCTTTTACCTCATGAGGAAATACTGTGTAAAGAAACAATGATTCTTGCTAGTAGTACAATGATGAAGATGTGTATTCTTCCAACCTTGATGTTTCATCTATGTGGAGTAATTTTGATTTCATCCCAGGAGGTATTACTACAAATCTGATTGGCCATTTTTAATAAGAGAGATTTCAAATATTTATGGGTCAGATTGATTAAGTTTGTTGCAAATCATTTGAACATAGTGTTTCTTCTAGTTTTTTATGTGTCTCAGTGGCTTATCATTTTTATCTCCAATAGATTGAATACTTGATGCTTGGAAAGTGAATGGGGTGGATATTAAATGGAATGATGAAAATATAAAACCTAGTAGGAGAGTTGTATTGTGATCCCAGAAAATATATAAACATCATCTAGAAGGTACCTACATGATACATATCCAACATGAGAGTGATGTAGGAGCATCCCATCATCATTCAATGAGGCACAGTGGATGACAACTCAACATCCAGCGCATCGCATTCAAAACTTGTTTGGATTCTAGGGAGGGCATGTCACATTAAATTTTAAACCTTTGTAATAAAAGGCCCTTTAATATTTTGAGGCAAGAGCCATTACATGTGCTCCAGAAGATTGTAATTTCTTTAATTATTTGTGATATTGTACATATTTTGAGCATCGACTCATATCTGGGTTGTAATTATCCATTTAATGTATAAAACTTAGTGGTAGTTTGTTTTAATTGCGAAATGATGGCACTAAAATAGTCTGGAGGGAAGGCTCGAGAAGCCCCCTCATGTATATATGTATGTAATGTATGCCCATAAGGTATTGCTGAAAAACATTCGTTGGAGAGTTGTATAGAAGAAGATGAGAGCTACAAAAACCTATGTAAATATTTTTTGAATGAATATAATAAAGGATATTTGCTTCAAATCACGAGTTTGCTTATCTATGAGTTATTTGGGTGATGTTATGTTATCTATTTTTTTGTGTTTATATGCCTGTGTGTGTATCTCATGGTTGAATGAATGAACCTTTGATGTTCCATAAGTTTAAATTGTTTCTCTTCTGAAATAGTGGTGCAAGGAGTGCGTAGTGGCCACGAAAGGAGTGTGAAGGCATAGCAATTTTCAGACTCAATAGCTCATAAGAGATAAAGGGAATTTCGAGGAGTGAGTGCAAGGAGTGCACGTATACTTAGTGGAGTGTAAAATCCCAAAGAATACCCGTGAAAGGAGTGCACAGGGACAACACTTAGTGAAGTCTTGAAAGAATCTCAAGTTGAGCAAGCGCAAGGAGTGCACATAATATTTTTTGAGTCTGACGCTCAGGAGAAGTAGTGCAAGTGTGCTCTAGTGCCTAAGTCCTTTAAAGTTGGCAAATATCAGGAAGGATAGTGATATTTAGTTCTCGAAAGGAAGAATACCTTTTGTTTGGAGGACAAGTGGACAAGATCCATTTGGGAGGATCTAGATCCTTTCACGACCGTTGGATCTGGAGAAGGATTGTGGGTGTTAACCCTTGAAGTCATTTGGACTTCGCGAATTTGACAATTTTGCGTGTTCGTTGTAAAGGAGTTGAATTTTCCAAAGTCCCAAATCCCATAATCGATCTGGACCATTGGTAGTGAAGGAACATGTGTCTAAAGATCAACATTTATCCGATGAAATTGAAGTGTGGTTGTAAAAGCGTGAAAAACACTAGAAGCTACGAAGCCCTAAGAAGATCCTAACCATTAGTGTCAGGGCCACGTGTCAACGGATTTCCAGTGATTCAGGAATTCGACAGTCTGGGAGAGAAGACATGTAATGTGTTTTGGTTCGAGAACTCTCAAAGGCCCAAAGGCCGAAGACGATCTTGATCGTCTATTGTGAGGGACACATGGATTGTAGATCCAACAGTCTGCCAGTTTGACACTCCATAGGACTTGAAGTGTTGTGTCACGAAAAGATCTGAAGCTCGGAGCACGGAGTAATCGTAAGTCATCGATCTGAGGTGAACGTCGGTTGTTTTATCTAGGATTTTATCCTTTGTGGGTTTGGATGTATTGCATGTTTGAATGGGGAAGAATCCTGAAGTTCGAAGTCTTGAAATATATCTGAGCCATAGATATCGACATGTTTAGAGAGTTGTTGATCCTCATCATAGTTTGGTTGTTCATGAACTCAACATTCAGGAGGACTGTTGTGTGTTGTAGTTAGAACTCTTGAAGCCTAGAGCTCCGAAGTGGCCAAGTTCTTGTTGTTTAAAAAGAGTTTAGCCCACATTTTTGGCTCGAGGTCACATGCATTTATCCGTTGGAGTAATAAGGATCTCATGAATGTAAATTTGCGCACAGGGAAAAGAGTAAAGACCTGTGGTAGAATACTTCGAGGGTTCAACAATATCCCGAGAGTTAATTCATCTCCCTAGTGTGAACGATCCTAGATCGGGAGGTCACTTAATCCCCAGGAGGTGGTGGGGGTTTTCATCAAGTGGTATCAGAGATTGATTTTTCTTGTAGACAACAGGAAAAAGGAGGATATTTCTTTGACATCATCAAGTGATATAAAGAGTAGGAAACTAATTTTTGTGTAAAAATAAAATTTAGAATCATGCCACCAAGAAGATGCAGAGAGAGACCTATAGTCAATGCATTTATGGGAGAGGAAATGAGACAACTTTGTGAAAGGTTAGAAACCATGGAGACAATGCAGAGAAGAGCACCCGAAGTTGGTGACGTAAGTGAAGCTGAAAGTGAAGATATAGAGGCAATAAAAGAAGTTGTAGGAGAAAAAGCACCAGAGGAGCGATTGCTGAGAGTTGTTGTCAAGTTGGGAACCAGACAAAAGATAGAAGTTTCGATGTATGAAGAAAATTTGAATGTGGAAGAAAAACTTAAATGGATAAGTGATTTTGAGAATTAGTTTAACTATGGAGAGATTGATGATGAAAATAAGGTGAAGCATGCGGTAACTATATTGAAGGGACATGCAACACTATGGTGGGACAAGTTGCAAGCGAACAAAAGAAGAAAAGGTAAGTCCATAATTAAGAGTTGGGATACAATGGTAGCTAAATTCAAGGTTAAATTCATACCCAAGGATTACCAGATAAATTTATTCAAGAAGCTGCAGAATCTAAGACATAAATGTTTGTTGGTGAAAAAGTACATCGAATATTTTTACAAGCTTAACATAAGAGCAAGACATAGGGAGAATGATGAAGAAACTTTTTCCAGGTACATCAATGGATTGAGGTATAAGATCTAGGATAATATTGGTATGATGACAATGAGAACCGTGGAAGAATCTTATCAGGTATCCCTAAGGGAAGAGGGAAAGTTAAAGGAAGCAGAGTCATAGGAACAGAGGAAAGAATCCTGACAAAGGAGAAGGAACCACTAGAGAGAAGTTCCAGAAATTCAAGGAAGAAGCTACAAGATTTAATAGTCATACAAAGAGAGGGGGAAGTTATGGAGGAGGATACTTTTAAAAAAGAAACTCTTTTCCGAGAGGAAGAGGAAGAGGTAGAGGAGGAGAAGTGAAGTGTTATGCATGTGGAAAAGCAAGGCACATGTCTTGGGAATGTCGTGAGAAGAAGAATGAAGGAGCCAAAGGAGCTCACATTTTTGAATCACAACAGAGGTATGTGGACACATATATGGAAGTAGTGTAAGGACCTTACTTAATTAAATCCAAAATTTAATACATCTAAACATATAATTCCTTTTTTATTTCATAAATAATTCATTGACCATCATATAAGCATAAATATTCAGCATAAATTAAAATTTATCCACAACATAAGAATTACTTAACATAATAAAATAAATTACCTCTTCCTGGTGCTAATTCTTTCGTTGATCTGGTTGTCCTTTCCTTGCTTCCTTGCCTAGCCTGATGCACTGACCAACTCTGCCCAAACTGACTAACCTCCCAACTAGCTAGGAGCATCCTGTCTGGCTCCCTAGCTCCAGGAAACCGAAAGGAATCCTGACCCCCGTGCCCAAAACCCCCAGCAACCCGGTGCCCCTGCAATGGTTCACTGAATCTCCCAATATAAAAAAATCTCCACACCAGAAAGTATCCAAACATAAATCAAGTCCCCCCTCTTCAAAATGGTTCCCCTCCAAAATGATAATCCCCCCGTAAGACTCCTCCCCATCATATATTTCCCTTCACCAACTCTCCTCCCCCTCATTAATTTCCTTATCCTCTTATTTATTATCTTATCCCCTTATTTATTATCTTATCCCCTCCATTTAATGTTTCTTTCCCCCCCCTCATACGTAAGTCTTTAATTAAATAAACTAAAAATTATTAACCCCTTTAATCCATTACTCAATTAATTAATGATTCAATCAAGTAATCATTGACATATATGAACAAGTAATTAATAAATAATTAATTAATTAATATTATTAAGAAATAATTATTGTTTAACTAAACATATTAGGACAGTCAGATTATCAAATTAATTATAATTAATCATCCCTATGCATCTATTTAACCATTGTTGTTACATACACCCACCCTTTAGGAAACTTCATCCCGAAGTGAAGGTATCTCATGGTACAAGGGAAAAGAAACATGGCTCACACATTCATAACAACTAATCGACACTATTAGTAATTAATCATGAAAAATTATACATACTAGTGTACATGTACAAGAAATGCATGTGTAGCTAGTACATACATGTCTTGTGCATGTACTAATAATCAATAACTATCACCCTTTAGTAATTTATGTATGCATCCAATCCAATCAACAAGACTAGTCTTTTATAAAAGACAATAAGTCAATCAAATGTTTGAGAAATCCTTTAATTACAATTATCTAGTTCAAAAATTTTATTTAGACAACTGTGGTTTAGTTACCTAATTATGAATATTCATATATACACATTTTCTTTTTAGGAGGGAAAACATTAAATTTCACCATCAGAAAAATATTCATACTTTCTCCACTATTTCTACTCATCCTTCCTCCCTAACTTACTTCCATCTCCATTCCTATCCTTCCTCCACTAGACTATCTTGGAGCATCAACTATATTGACCTAACTCTAAATAGAACCCGTAAGCGGAAGTGTCACTATCTCAATCGAGCTTCCCCAGCAAGCAACTCACAGTCATCATCACACATCTTGGGGAGCGTGAGATAACACCATCCTCCCATGACTTCAGGTTTCGGAGGATACACGGTGGGAAATGCCTCCACCCCTCCTAATCATAACTAGGGTCCACACCCTACAATGGAATATATAGTGGCACCATGTTGCTGGGAATTTTGTCATCGTTTATTTAGTTTTGGGCAGTCTCATTAGCTGAAATACTACACTGGTCCACATATCATAGCAATGCATCCAAACCAATATAATTTCATATACAAATATTCATACCATAATGTTTCTCAGCTAGTGGTCATGACATCCACTTTCATCATCATTACGTTAGCTATTTCATAGCCCATAACCTGCAGATTAGTCTGTAACACAAACTCATACATTTCTATGCATTATCATCATGTAACTGCATACAATCATCATTTCTATTCAGTATCCTTGTACCAACAACTTAACATCAAAGTTTTCAAGTTAGAAATAGATACATAATATCCCATAATTCAGTTTTGACACCCATTCATAAGATTATCATTTACCAAATAGATTGCATCATATCCAACATCATTCTAATAGCATTTAAACATTCATGAAATTTACATTCTCACAATATGTCGCATCGTATACATCATCATCAATAACATTTAAACATTCATAAAATTTATATTCACATAGTAGATCGCATTATATAAATCATCATCAATATCATTTAAACATTCATAAAATTTACATTCACATAGTAGATCGCACTATATCCATCATCATCAATAACATTTAAACATTCATAATGGTTCATATGTCTTAAAAGTTTAAGTGTATCATTTAATAGTTTCATTGTGAAGAGAAAATAATATAAGTAGGCCTCAGGTAATTCTGGCTCTCTAAGTCAAAAGGTGGTGTTACATACACCCAACCTTCGAGAAACATATTCTCAAGGTGGTCAAAAAAAGTGAGGGATAGTATCATTGTAATGCCTCGGTGTCTTCCCAAGTAGCAGATCCTGGACTATACTTGTCCCATTGGACCTTAACTTGGTATACCAGATGGTTCCTAAGCTGTCATACTCTACGGTCCAATATGCGTAATGGTTCTACTCTGAGAGTTCCCATGTCTAATACCTGCAATTCCTTCCAATTTGGTTTATGTGATTCATTAGCAACATAATGACATAAAACAGATACATGAAAAACATTATGAGTTTTATGCAAGTGGGGTGGAAGTACGAGATGATAGGCAACGGGTCCAATATTCTCTTGGATTCTGAATGGTCCTATAAATCGAGGTGAAAACATTGTCCCCTTCTCGAACCGTATGGTACTCTTACTAGGCCTGATACGAATGAAAACCTAGTCTCCCACCTCATAACTTTGGTCGGTCTTGTGTGCATCCACATAACTTTTCTGCATATCCTATGCTTCCTTTAATATCTGCCTAATCTGAATCACCTATTCCTCCATATATTGAACCAATTCTGGCCCAACTATTACTCGGTCTTCTAGTCTATCCCAACTCAACAACATTTTGCATGGCCTTCCATAAAGAGCTTCATAGGGTGGCATTCCGATGGAGCTATGAAAACTGTTATTGTAGGAAAACTCTACCAAAGGTAGGTACTTCTCCCACTGGGTTTGATTATCCATGACATACATCCTAAGCATGTCTTCCATGACTTGATTTACTCTCTCAGTTTTCTCATCTGTTTCAGGATGATAAGCTGTTCTTAAGTTCAACTGAGTCCCCAACGCTGACTGCAAACTTGTCCAAAACCTAGAAGTGAATCTGGAGTCCCTATCTGAAATGATCTTCTTAGGTATCCCATGAAAACAGATAACCTCATTTACAAACACACGTGCCACATCAGTGACATCGTAAGTGTTTCTAACCGAAATAAAGTGAGCACTCTTGGTTAACTTATCAACTATCACAAGAATGGGATTATGTCTATGGGATGTGAGTGGCCACCCCACAACAAAATCCATTGAAATGACTTCCCATTTGGACATAGGAACATCATGTGGTTAGAGGAGGCCTGCCAGGTGATGGTGGTCGGCTTTCACTTGTTAACACTCTAGGCATTTGGCGACGTAATGGACTACATCGCGCTTCATGCCTACTCAAAAGAAAAGCTTCCTCATGTCTGCGTACATCTTCCTCACACCTAGATGTGCACAATAAAGTGCTCTATGGGCTTCCTTCAGTATGATGCTTTGAATATCCCCATTTTTAGGGATGTACATCCTTCCTCGATATCTCAATAGTCTATCTTATTCTAGACTATAACCTTCATACTTTGGATCTAACTGCCTCCCGCTCTGGAGGTTTGAAGTAACCTTTAAATACCAACTATCTCCTTGGAGTTGTGTCAACACATGTTCCCTCAAATTGACTTTTAAGGGTACCAAGGAGAAGATACGTGGTCTCCTACTCAAGGCATATGAAACTACATTTTCCTTTCCCTTGATGTACGAAATACCAAAATCATACTCACTCATAAACTCACTCCATCACCTTTGCCTGGCATTCAGATCCCTTTGAGTGAAGAGATGTTTTAAACTTTGATGGTCTGTTTTGAGCTCAAAGTTTCGCCCTACAAGATAGTGCCTCCAAAGTTTCATAGCTAGCATTATAACTGCCAACTCTAAATCATGAGTCATGTATAGCTCTTCGTGTTTCTTCAACTTCCTTGATGCATAAGCCATCACTCCTCCATCCTGCATTAGCACGGCCCCCAACCCTTGCTTCGAGGCATCCGTGCAGACTGTGAAGTCCTTTTCCATATCCAACACTCGTAGAATTGGTGCACTAGTTAGTAACCTCTTAAGTTCAATGAATGCACTATCACATTCTTCAGTCCATTAATACTCGACCCACTTGCACTACAAGGTGGTGATGGGTTTCGCTATTTTGGAGAATCCCTCCACAAATATTTGATAATAACCTACTAGCCCCATGAAGCTTCTCACCTCATGGGCATTTTTCGGCACTGGCCACTCCATAATGGCCTTTACCTTTTCTGGATCCACAGAGATTCCTTCACCGGAAATGATATGACTTAAATAGTGGATCTCTTTCTGAAATAAGGAACACTTCAACAACTTCCCATACAATTTGTTATCTCTAAGGTAGGACAACACCATTCGCAAGTGTTCCTCGTGTTCTCTTTCATTCTTGGAATAGATGAGGATGTCATCTAGAAAGACTTGTACCAAATGGTCTAAGTACTTTCGGAATACGTCGTTCATGAGGCCCATGAATACTGTTGGTGCATTGATCAATCCGAAAGGTACTATGACAAACTCGTAATGTCCAAACCGAGTTTGAAAGGAAGTTTTTGCGATATCGCCTTCCTTAATCCTTAACTGATGATACCCTGATCACAAATTGATCTTTGAGAATACCACTGCTCCTTTCATCTGATCGAAGAGGTCATCTATTCACAACATTG
The DNA here is from genome assembly GCA_032191745.1 of Picea mariana. NCBI lineage: Eukaryota > Viridiplantae > Streptophyta > Pinopsida > Pinales > Pinaceae > Picea > Picea mariana. The sequence continues at coordinate 302,939 of JASDQU010736634.1, read as the reverse complement.
GGTACCTATTTCTCACTATAGCATGATTCAAGTCCCTGTAGTCTATACACAGTCATAAGGATCCATCCTTCTTCTTTACAAAAATTATTGGTGCACCCCAAGGTGAGACACTGGGCCTTATTAGCCCTAAGTCTAACAACTCCTTCAACTGCATTTGCAACTCACAAAGTTCTAGTGCTGTCATCCGATACAGATTCTTGGAAATTGGTTTTGCACCAGGTTTTAGCTCAATAGTAAAATCAAGCTCCCTCTCAGGAGGTAACCCTGGTAACTCGTTCAGAAAAACATCCTTAAATTCTGACAATACCGGGTACTGATATAATGAGGGTCCCTTCCTTTTGTTCACTGCTTCCAATACATATAGTCGACACCCTTGCCTCAAGCATTGCTTAACTTTCATAGTTGAGATAAAGTGTAATGACACCTTTCTCCGTACACCCTGGATCTCTACTGGTCTTCCCTCATCGTCGACACAAAGCACCCTCTTTGCGAAACAATCTACCAAAGATCGGTGAGCTTCTAACCAATCCATTCCAATGATTAGGTCATACGCCCTGAGAGCAATGTCGTATACCTTCAACCTAGTAGTGCACACTCCCAGTTCTACTATACAATTATCAACACTAGGTCCTACCACTTGTTTTTCCCCCGAAGCCATCTCGACTTGTTTAAAGTCATCGTGCTCCTAGGCTTCCAACCCACTCTTTTCTAATGCAGATGGTGAAATGAAACTATCTGTCGCACCAGAATCAAATAAAATTTTAACATTGATATGATTTAGCATACCTGATGACTCCACCACTGTGGATTGATGCTCGGCCTAGCAATTATTAACTGCTGCATAAATCTGGTGGCTGCTACTTGATCTTCTCATCGGGGCCTTTCCTTCTCTATGCATGAACCAATTGTAACTCTGGGCATTCACGCTGGTAATGGGGTCCTCTGCACCCCCAACAGGTAACACGAGATTGAACCTGCGCATTGTTATGTGACTGTCTCTGAAATGAGTTCCTTCCCCTGGAACCCTTGCCCCTACTAGCTATTCCCTGAGATGGTTGTGGACCTATCTGCGTCATTGGTGATGAACAAGATGATGCACTCACTGCTATTGAAATAGCTGCGGCTACTTTCCCTGGTGCAACTCTGTTACCATATGGAGGTGGCCTTGAGCCCCCTCCCCTGGGAAATGTCCTCGAGGCCTTCCCTATGAATCTAGGATGATGCGTAAAGGTCGATATAGTACCTCCGTTTAAGTTCATGTGTTCCTCCACTTAACGCGCATTTTCCACTTCTTCTGTTACCGAAGACGATTTCCGCATCCGCACCATAGCTCTGATCTTAGGTTTTATCCCATAGACGAAGCGTTTTTCCTGTCGTTGGTCATTATCCATGTATGAAACATATTTGACCAATTCCATAAATATGATCTCGTATTCTTCTACAGTTTTGTTTCCCTGTACTAAGGCATGAAATGCTCCTACTTGATGTTCCTCATAGTAGACTGGCAGATATTTCATTTGGAACCATTCCTCGAAAAGTTCCCAAGATAAGGTGTCCAGGGTAAGATGCATTTGTCTTTCCAGGTTACCCCACCAGTTCAAGGCGTTGTCTCTTAACTGAAAAATTTATATCTTTTCCTTAGAGTTGGACGCATAGTCCCTTAAGGCAAAACAACTTGTCATGCCTTCCAACCATGCTTCTGCGCGTTCACTAGCGTGACCCCCAGAAAAGTCTGAAAGTTTGATCTTCTACAATTCTTGAGTGATGTCTTTGGGTGGAGGTCCTCCCCTTGAATCTCTTGACACTTATGGATTACCCATTCCATATGGTGGGGGTTCCACTTCAGTCCTTGCTGGTTGTCGCCCCTTTAAAGTCTCATTTATGGCCTCCAATGAGCGCGGTATGAGATCTAGTTCAGGCAATGGTGGCGGCGGCACTGGAGGTGTTGGCGGTGCCTGTGACGATGCTCCCCTACCTCAATTCCCTCGATTCCTAACCATCCTGTATGATTCAACCTGCATCAACCAAAGTTGTCAGGGTGAGTTCAAGGACATTTCAAATTGGCACTACTTAAACTAGAAATAGGTTTAGGCATAAGTTTTTCTTTACTTGTCTGTAAACAGACATTACTCTCTTTAGGGGATTGGCTAGGTTAGGGTTAAAGTGTCTAAGCTTGATCTCTTCGCCTAAGAAAACTATTGAATCCCTGGCCTGGTAGCTACGCTAGCACTGTACCCTAGTCTCCACCATGCATCAAATCTCGTATGTAGTGCTTCCTATCATACGTCCTATTATACCCTAACTATTCCCCACAACATGCATCAAACTCCTGCTAGTCTACAAGGACCTTTAACCTTTATAAATATGAATAACTATATTATAAATATAATTAACCTTTAAGCTCTATGTGTGGCGTGTTGGTGTTTGGTCACTCACCAAAGCGCTTGGACTTGGCTGTGGTCGTGGGTTCAAAACCCATGAAGTCAATTAATTTTAATTATCATTTTTTTTTTTTTTACTGGGGGAATCGGCGACTCGTGGTTCTCGTACTCGCGTGACACGGGGTCGATCCCCATCGACTACCACTATAACCCCAGGTGCAACCACCCAACCCGCATGAATGGCGCACGAGTAAATCCGGGTGAGAATCGAACATGAGACTTCATTTTTACAAATTTCCTTCCATTTACACGGCACTTGCCAATCCGTCTACACCCGTGCGGGAATTTTAATTATCATTTTAAGCTTACCATATATTATTAAATTTAAACTCATATATCACTAATCTTTTAATTTAATTTAATTTAATTTAATTTGTATTTATATTTAATCTTATATTTTATTAAATTAAAGTAATTAAATTATTTACTTACCTTAAATTAAATTAAATTAGAACTCATAATTATTTAAATTATTTAATTTAAATAATTTAAATTCATGTAATAGTATTAATACTTTTAAATAAATAAATAAATAAATAGAATTAGTATTACTAAAAAAAATCTTACTTTCAATTCGGTGAGAGTTTAATGTGCTTAATACTTAATGAGAAACAAGGCATTTGCTGGCAACCTTTAAGGTCAGGATTCTGGCATGAGTCCCACGTGCCCGGCCCCCGGCTCTTAGTACCAAAACCCTAAGCTATTGCTTAACCCTAACGCTCCTTCACTTCTGCCTCTTTCCTCTACCGCCTCTCCACTCTGCTCTTGGCACTGGTATTGGTCTAGTCTAGTCGTGGCTTTGTGCTATGTGTTGGTGTAGGTGCGAGAAGGGCTTGAGAGTTCGAGTCAAGGGTTTAACAGTATGACAGACGCGGTAGGTGCTTCACTATTTTTTTTTTTTTGTTTTAATACTTAAAAAAAAAATTGTTTCCTGTGTGCACTGTAAGAGCCTTCTTCCTCGTAGGTTCCTGTGACTTAGTGTTGGTGGTTGGGCGTTGGTTTGTTTGGTTCTCGTGGGATCCTCTCCCGGTCGTGGCATAGCACTTGGTGCTTTCTCATTCTCTGTAGGAGATATGATGGGTGGTGCTCTTAGACACGCACCTTGTGGGATCCTTCCTTGTAACCTGCACTTGGCTTGGACATTATGACAGCGTGGGTACCTGTTGGGTTCACAGTCATAGTAGCTAAGGAGCTGCTAAGATGTCTTTGGTTCTTGGTACCTAGGGTTGTATCTTGGCTAGGGTTTGAATCTCGTGATGTGAAAATTAGTTATGGAGTTGAGGAGACCCGGCAAGGGTTCGAATCCCCGAAGTGGATGGCGGTAGTACAGGACGAGAGTGTGAACAATATTATCTGGTGGCCTCCAATGTCCGTGATGGAGCTTGCGAGAAGTGTGGTTGAATGGGGAGGCGATCATTTTGTAATTGAACGAGCTCTAAATTCAATTCATTATCCGGTGCATATATAATGTACTTGTCATTACTACAATGTTATGTGAAATCCATATCTCAGATAAATCTCTACATCTATAGCTAGCTCTCTCCATGCACACCCTACAACCCAGTTCCACCATATCTAGATCTAGATCGAGAGCCATAGTCCATTCCCGTCCCAGATCCATAAATGGAACTCGCGAAAGCACGGGTGGAGGGAGACTCTGATAGCAGCGGTTTAACCCATTGATAAGATAATAGGTGGTTTCTGTTCCATTGGTCCGGTTATGATTGACAGGTCAATAATGGAATCAGCAACAACCGTGCATACCAGTATGCACAGGTAAATCGGTCACAACAGATGCCAGTTGCATAGGAAGATACACATATACCTATCTTGAGATCCATAGTTAAGTAACACCACCATCATCTAAATAGGTAGGATTGATCTGTTTGTGTTGGTTCAGGCAGGAAAGAAATGAAAGAGCCCACCCAACTTGTTTCTTTGCTCAATTCCGAGTTGGTAGCGGGTTTCATGAATCTACAAAACATTCTATGGTTTTGTTCTTGTGTTTTGCGCTGGATTTGAGGGATTAAATTTCGAGGTTATGCTGATCTGCTCTGAGGTTTCATGATCAAATATCCATTTGTGTAGATGAAAAATGATCACATTTTTTTTTAACAATATTTGTTGCTAGGCAGGGTTTGGATATGCAGGAGGAGAGACAATCATATTATTATAGAGGGACCCAAATCATGGCCCCTGCTGGGTTTGACCCTAGAGCTCACAGCTAATTTACACTGGCTGTATGACTGGCTTACAGACTATGCAATGCATTTCCCCACATTCGAAGCCAACTACATCGGTTTCAAGCTTCTCTTCACAGTGGACCCTGCAAACGCTGAGTACATTCTCAAGAACAATTTCTCTAATTATGTCAAAGGCCTTGCAGCTCATGAGATATGATATGACCTTCTGGGCGATGGCATTTTTAATACAGATGGAGAAATGTGGAAGCTCCAATGCAAGTCTACCAGCCTTAAGTTTTCATCTAAGACGTTACGAGATTACAGTGCAGATGCCTTCAGGAAATACGCCCTCAATTTAACCATGATTTTGCAGGGACAGGTAGCTCACAATAAAAATGTTGCCAATATGAGGCGCCGACCGGGTCTCATGAGTTTGGCATTGGCTTGTGACCTACGTTGCGGTTTTATACTTGACTCATGTGTTTTTCTTTTCTTTTTTTTTTTTTAAACATTGTATTATATATGTATATTTATGAAACTCTTAGAGAAATGATAATGTCTCTTGTGAGCTCCTCCACCGTTTGGTGCTTGGTCTAGGCGCTATGCTATGAAGCTTTAAGTGGAGTTTGGAATGGACATTAACACTCCTCCACTGACAGATGATGAGATTGCAGATAACATCATTGGTGTCATTTTTGCAGCCCAGAACACAACAACAAGTATTTTGACATGGATAGTCAAATATCTGAGGGACTATCCTTCTCTATTGGAAGCTGTCACGATAGAGCAAGAAGCCATCCAAAGAGAAAAACGTGATGGCGAAAGATTGTTAACCTGGGCTGACACCAGGAGGATGCCATTGACGTCGAGAGTTATTCAGGAGACTCTGAGAGTGTACACAATCATATCATTCACCTTTAGAGAAGTCGTTCAAGACATGGAGTACAAAGGATTCGTCCATTTGAATGGTCAGTCTCTTAACCCTAAAATTCTGATATTCTTTTTTTTTTTTTTGTTATAGATCTGGAACATTTTCCTACAAGTGTTGTTGATTGTTTCAGATCTCAAGCCCTTCTGTAAGCTATTATAAAAGACTACTAATATAGGACATGGGTTAAAAGACTTCCTTTATAGGACAACCTATAAGAAGAATTATTTTAAATATTTGTCTTGTAGCCATTGTACCTATTGAACAGTGAAATTTCCATACTTATTCTCAAAGTTTAAATTTTCTATTGTTAGCAGGTTTTTTTCAAAGGGGAAAATTAATAGAGCAGGTGCCTTTTGATTCGTGTGTCTGATATTTATTTTTGGGTATTGCTTATAGGTTAGGCGGGGCTGGAGCTGGAGCTAGAGCTTGGCCCTCAGCCCCAGAATTCAAACTAAGGCTTTGATACCATGTGTAGGGACCTTACTTAATTAAATAAAAAATTTAATACATCTAAACATATAATTCCTTTCTTGTTGCATAAATAATTCATTGACCATCATATAAGCATAAATATTCAACATAAATTAAAATTTATCCACATCATAAGAATTAATTAACAAAATAAAATAAATTACCTCTTCCTGATGCTAATTCCCCTGTTGATGTGGTTGTCCTTTCCTTGCTGCCTTTCCTAGCTTGATGCACTGACCAACTCTGCCCAAACCAACTAACCTCCCAGCCAGCTAGGAGAAGCCTGTCCGACTCCCTAGCTCTAGGAAACCAAAAGGAATCCTGGCCCCCGTGCCCAAAACCCCCAGCAACCCGGTGCCCCTGCAATGGTTCACTGAAGCTCCCAATATCAAAACTCTCCACACTAGAAAGTATCCAAACAGAAATCCAGTTCCCCCTCTCCAAAATGCTTCCCCTCCAAAATGATAATCCCCCCGTAAGACTCCTCCTCGTCATATCTTCCCCTTCACTGACTCTCCTCCCCCTCATTAATTTCCTTATCCTCTTATTTATTGTCTTATCCCCTTATT
>JASDQU010736634.1:221441-296220 GCA_032191745.1 Picea mariana | reverse complement strand
TAAACTAAAAATTATTAACCCCTTTAATTCATTACTCAATTAATTAATGAGTCAATCAATCAATTAATTAATCATTGACAGATATGAACAAGTAATTAATAATTAATTAATTAATTAATTAATATTATTAAGAAATAATTATTGTTTAACTAAACATATTTGGACAATCAAATTATCAAATTAATTATAATTAATCATCCCTATGCATCTATTTAACCAGGGCTGTTACAAGTAGAAGCAAAAGAAGAAGGAATATCACTCGTGATGAGGAAACCTCTCGTAAAGCCAAAAAAAGAGGTACGAGAACCAATCTAGACAAATAGTTTGTGAAGAACTGCTTGCAAGACTAGAGATAGGGTATGCAAGGTGATCATAGATAGTGGGAGCACTGACAACTTAGTATCCACAAGGATGATGGAAAATCTAAAGTGGGATGCGACTGCACATATGAATTCATATAGGGTGTCGTGGTTGCAGAAAGAACACCAGGTCATGGTAAGTAGACAGTGTAAAGTTGAATTTAAGATTGGTGGTTATAAAGATGAGGTTTTATGCAATGTCATACCTATGGATGTTTTTCATGTTCAGTTGGGGAGACATTGGAAATATGACAGGAATGTCATACATGATGGGAGGATGAACACTTAAACCCTTGAAAAAAATGGGTGTAGGCATATGTTCTTATCGATAGAAGAAAAACGAGTTAAAGGGGAAGATAGTTCAAGTATACTTCTCATGAGTGGGAAGGAACCTTTGAGGGAAGAAGAAGATCCCCATTGTTTTAGTCCAAGGATGGGAGAGATCAGTATATCTCTTAGAACGAGTTTCACAAGTCATCATACTTGTGAGGAAGTGGTGTATGATCCATCCAGGGAAGAGGCCAAGGAGCTGGAGGTTTTTAAAATTAACAGTTTGCGTGTGATGGCAGATGTAATAGAAAGATGTCCATTGGAGACTATCAAAGAGAAGGAGAATGGATAGAGGTAAAGTTTTGTTCAAAAGGAAAAGAAGGAAGAGGAGGCTCACATGGTTGTGAGCTAGATAAATGTCCAAGAGGAGCATTCATATTTTATACTCACTCAACGAGAGAAGCAGTTAGAAATGTTGGAGAATTGGTTAAATCATCCAAATGTGGAGGAAGACTACCAAAGGAATGAAATCATGAAGGATAGAAAGGGGAACCTTCATGAACGAAAAAGTCCCAAAGAAATAAAGAAGAAGGAGAAGAAACCAATGAGTAACAACAACAAGAATCTGCAACAAGGCGATTATCAAGAGAGCAAGAGAGAGTTGCAACAAAAGAGTCAACCATGGGATAGGATTGAGAAGGAGAATATGAAGTTGAGAGGGTTGATATAAAGATCATACAAAGAGACAAGAGAAGACTATAGTGGTAATATAGGTGAAACCCTGCAAAGTATGATTTGGAGACTAGGGGAAAAGCCTGCAACAGTAGGAGAACAACAACAACAACAGAAAAAACAAGGAAGAGAACCAAGCGGACATCTAGGAATTAAAGTTTGGGACCTAAGAGGATCTCAACCATAGTAGCAAAGGAGCCATGGACACGAGCTCATGATTTTTGTTACCAAAGGAGTATGATGCAGGAGCATTACCATTATCATTCAATGAGGTGCAGTGGAGAACAAATCAACATCTAGTGTAGCACATTCAGAACTAGTTTGGATTCCAAGGAGAGCACGTCACTTTAGATTTTAAATCTTTCTAATTAAATTCTCTTTAATATTTTGAGGCCATTAAATTCACTCCAGGATAATGTAATTTTTTTAATTACCTGTAGGATTGTACATATTTTGAGAATCGACTCATATATAGGTTGTAATTATCCATTTATTGTAATAATCTTAGTGGTAGGTTGCTTTAATTGCAAAATGAGAGCACTAAAATAGTCTGGAGGGAAGTCTCGAGAATACCCCTCATGTATAAATGTATGTAATGTATGCCCATAAGGTGTTGTTGAAAAAATATCATTGAAGAGTTGTAGAGAAGAGGCTGAGAGCTGCAAGAACCTATCTAAATATTTTCTGAATGAATATAATAAAGGAGATTTGCTTCAAATTCGGAGCTTTCTTATCCTTGAGTTATTTGTGTGATGTTATGTTATCTATTTTTCTGTGTTTATATGCCTGTGTGTGTATCTCATGGTTGAATGAATGAACCTTTATGTTGCATAAGTTTAAATTGTTTCTCTATTGAAATACTAGTGCAAGGACTACACAATGGCCACACAAGGAGTGTGAAGGCAGAGTCATTTTCAAACTCGATAGCTCTGAATTGATAGAGGGAATTCCGAGGAGTGATTGCAAGGAGTGCACATATACTCGATGGATTATAAAAGCCCGAAGAAGACTCGTGCAAGGCATGCACATGGAAAACACTTAGCGAAGTGTTGAAAGAATCTCAAGGTCAGCAAGCGCAAGGAGTGCACAAGATATTTTCTGAGTCTGAAGCTCAAGAGAAGTATCACAGGTTTGCACGAGGGCCTAAGTCCTTTAAAGTTGGAAAATCTCAGGAAGGATAGCAGGATTTAGTTCTCGAAAGGAAAAATCCATTTGTTTGGAGGACGAGAGGACGAGATTCATTTGGAAGGAGCCATATCCTTTCACAACCGTTGGATTTGGATAAGGAGCGTGGGTGTTAACCCTTGAAGTCCTTTAGACTTCACAAATTTTGCTATTTTTTTGTGTTCAATGTAAAGGAGGCAAAATTCCTGAAGTCTCAAATCATGAAATATATCTTGACTGTTGCTATTGGAAGAACACATGTCTGAAGATCAACGGTTATCTGGAAGTCCAGCTTTCGAGTGAAATTGAAGTGTGGTTGTAAGAGTGTGCAAAAATCGTAAAGCTCCGAAGTTTGGAGTAGATCCTAACCATCGACGTGCATCAGGGCCAATGTTAGCGTTTTTCCAGTGGTTCAAGAATCTGATAGTAGGAGAGAGTAGAGGTGTAAGGTTTTTTGGCAGCTCTTGAAGGCCCGGAGGCCAGAGTAGATCTTGACCGTCTATTGAGAGGGACACGTGGATCCTAGATCCAGCAGTTTTCCAGTTCGACACTCTGGAGGACTTGAAGTTTTTTGTCAAGAAACGATTTGAACCCTGGAGCGCAAAGGAATTATAAGCCATCGATCTGAGGTGCACACCAGTCGTCAAATATGAGAATTTGGCCTTCGCGAGTTTGAAGGTATTTCACGTTTGATCGAGGAAGACTCCCAAAGTCTAGAGTCCAAAAATATCTATGAGTCATAGATCTCGGTGTGTATTGAGTGGCGTTGATCCTCATCGTAGTTCAGTTGTCTGCAAACTCGAAATTCGGGAGGATTGTTGTGTGATGTACTTAGAACTCCCAAACCCCTAAGCTCCGAAGTGGAGGATTTTCTACTGTTTAAAAAGAGTTTATCCCACGGGTTTGGCCTGAGGTCACGTGGATTTATCCATTGGAGTAATAAGGCCCTCATGAACTTGCGTAGGGAAAAGAGTAAACACCTATGGTTGAATACTTCGAGGGTTCAGCAAGAGCCCGAGAGCTAATTCATCTCCTTAGTGTGAATGATCCTAGACTGGGAGCTTGCGTGAAACCCATGAGGTGGTGGGGGTTTTCATCGAAGATAGGGATGATTTAAGATGGAGTTTGACCTATTTTTTTTACTACTCTTGCATGGAGAGGGGTACCCACATATACCTCATTTAGAAATGGTTCAATGAGTTATTTCACTGATTCATGTTGATGTCTAGATCAGACAAGGGATTTTGCACATAACAACATTTAAGTTAGCATGGTGTTATCATCTTGACTAACCTCCTACTTCAAGTTAGGAAGGCACTTATAATAGGAAGAGTTATGCCTTATCTCACATATCTATCTTTGTTGAGAAAAGGAATGTTTTTTACTTCTTGCCCTTCAGTGAGAAACTCGTAAAATATGGTGTTGATATTACTCTACAAGATGGTCACAGTAAGCAACCTACAAAGATTCAAATCAGTGAGCAGATGGTAGACATGAGGAAATATTATACAATGTTAGTAGACAACTAGCAGGATGACTCAAATCCGGCCTGTAAAACTGTACCCTTGAAATGATGGAATTTTTCCTGCTGTTCACATAGGCATTGATCTAGATGGAGAAATCCATTGCATACTCAATTGTAAAATGGACATTCTGGAGCTATGATGGAATATTTGATCTGGATGGCGAAAAAATAATACTCAGTCTTAACTTACTATGTGAGGTAATCGTGTAACCACTAACTTTCTTCCAATTGAAAGTATGTATGCCAACACGACATTTTCCTATGGATTCCATGTAATACAAGTACCACACTATCTCTAGTTTAGATTTACTCAGTTTTGGCGCCATTACTATCTCATCCATACTAGTACATCTCATTAACTCATAATAGTTTTTTTTGTGGCTTCCCTTCCTTCACTCTCCTGAGCTCAATTTGAGGGAAAGAGTTGAGCTTAGCTCCACTTCGACTCTCTACAGAGTTAATTCTAGACTCCATTCATAAACGCCGGTTGTACAGCCCAAAGGGTTGATCATTTCTCAGGTTCGTTTACCTATTTTCAAGGATAACACTTGTATTTACAACTACGATCTACTTTATGCTCATCTTTGTGTTTCGATTTCGTTAAACCCTACCTCTTTTTCAATACCAACGCAGAGTTTAAGCAAGTAATATTCAGACATAAAGTTTGGAAAACCTATTGTGTTGACATGGCTTCTCCTCATGGAGTTGTCATAAGGTAAATAATCAATTTGGTTATTTAGATTTGTTACCTTTAGGGATTAGTTCATGATTTCAACAACTATTTGTATAATAATAAAATCTCTTTGTTTTTGTACAAGGGAACGTTGTCTAACATCCAAAAGTACAATACAAAATCCTTTCGTGGGTTCGTATGGAAACCATCAACAGGTAAAGCCAATCCTCATCACTTTTAAAGGAAAAAGTAGTTCTTAAGATTAAGCTAAATACTTTTCATCTTATACCCAACCTCTAGCCTGTTGTAGAGATACGTTCTCGCTTACAAGAGAGTTCATCGTATTACAAGAATATGAATACTATGATCTCTTTAAAGGTCTCTAAAATTGATCACTTAGGTGATCTGGTGCGTCTTACCCTCTTTCTCTCTTTAGGGCATGTTATATCCATTGAAGGTATCGTTATGTCCAACGAAGGTATCATTATTTAGGGCATGTTATCTCCAACGAAGGTATCGTTGTGGATCCAGTGAACGTAGAGGCTATTATGGAATGGCCTGCATCGACAATTGTACAAGAAGTATGTAGCTTCATGGATTTAAGTGGATATTATCGATGGTTTGTCGAAGGTTTTTCGAAGATAGAAAATTCGATTACAGAATTGCAGAAGGAAAACAAGAAGTTAGTTTGGACCGAGAAATGTTTGGAAGCATTTCGAAGGCTCAAGGAGTTGTTGATGACCGTGTCGATACTAAAGGTTCATGACATGGATGAGGACTTCCTAGTATGCATATATGCATCGAAGGAAGGCTTAGGTGCAGTCTTGATGCAAGATGGTCGAGTGATCGCTTACATCTCAAGGAAATTAAAAAAGCACGAGGAGAACTACACAACGTACTATTTGGAGTTGTTGGCCATTTTGTGTGCCGTGAGAGTGTGGAGTCACTACCTAATTGGACATAAATTCAAACTGAAAACAAACCACTATGGTTTGTAACACTTTTTACACAAAGTGACTTGAACGCACGACAAAGGCGTTGGTCAAAACTGCTTAGCAAGTATGATTTTGAGATTACCTACATAAAATGAACAGTGACCATAGTGGTAGATGCATTGAGTCAGATACCACGCATATTTTCAGTGATACCTCTCCAAGTGAATCTTCGTGAAAATATTCTAACTACAGCACGATGATGACTAGTATAAAGAGTTTAAAGAAAATACCAGACAAGACACCATGTTGGTACCAGGGTTTGAAGGATATGCAGTGGACAACGATGGATTGATGATGTATAATAACCGGATTTTCATACCACCTAGTGACAAATTGAGAGGTTTGATCTTAAGTGAAGCTCATGGAGCAGTGTGCATGGCTCATCTAGGAGTCACGAAGGTGATGGTAGACCTTAAGCCGTTATTCTTCTGGAAGGGATAAAGGTGGACATAGTTAGCTACGTGGAAAGGTGTCTAGAATGTTAGTAAGTGAAGGTTGAACATAGACATCCGACATGATTACTACAACCACATGATATTTTGGAATCAAAATGGGAGATCATTTCGATAGACTTTATTTTGGGATTGCCATTGACGGCAAGGAGGTACGACTCGATTTTCATGGTAGTTGACACTCTAACAAAGAGTGCACATTTTATCCCTTTTCATACAATGTATCAGGTGCTAGACATAGCTAAATATTTTATCAGTGAGATTGTGAGATTGCATGGTGTGCCTAAAAGGATCATATCCAATCAAGGATCGGTGTTTACCAGACGATTTTGGACTAGATTCCAAGAGGCCTTGGGAACCCAAATTAACTTTAGTACAACGTATCACCCGAAGAAAAATGGGCAAACAGAATGAACAAACCAAATCCTTGAATATTTGTTGTGTATGTACGTGATGGACCAACAAAATGATTCAGAAGATTTATTTCCACTGGTAGACTTTGCGTACAACAATAACTATCAAAGTACCATTAAGATGGAACCATTTGAATTTCTTTACGGGCGATCATGTCAGATGCCTTTGAGTTGGGATTGACTTGAGGATAGGGTCCTGGTAGGACCAGAAGTGATTCAAGAAATGGAAGAAACAAATGTAAATGATAAGACAAAGGATTAAAGAAGAGCAAGATCGACATAATAATTATGTCGATGCGCATCTTGTTGACCATAGTTATGAACTTGGAGATCGAGTGTTCTTGCGGGTAAAACCACATAAGAGTTCAATCAAGTTTGAAAATGGTGCTAAACTCTCACCTAGGTTTGTGGGACCTTTCAAAGATGTGTAAAATAAAGGGCCCGTGGCCTATCGACTAGCCTTTATTGATTCTTTGAGGCATATGCATGATGTTTCCCATGTTTATGTTTTGAGACATTATGTTAGTGATCCTAGAAATGTGATTTACATGAGTTCCTTTCAGTTGTCAGATGAGGGTGTGCTCACGGTGGATCCCATCTTGATTTTGAACCATCGTATTTGAAAACTACTACATTGAATAGTCGATCAGGTCAAGGTCCAGTGGGACAATTATTGTCCACACCCAACAAATGGGACGATGCATATGATATGTGCCAACAATTCCTATATTTATTTGATAGTTAGACATTTAGATCATTTCAGATGCTTTATTTAATGCATTTATATACTGTGAAACTTCGGGATGATGTTTAAAGAAAGAGGGGGTTTATGTAACATCCCGCTATTGCACGCACGTGATTTGACTTACTCTTTGAGGACACTTTCATGCAAGTGATCCCGTTTTAGTATATGGTTGTCAGTTTGCTTATGGATTCTTATGATGATGTTGATGATTATGATGTTATGTTATTTGATGCCTATGTGCTGACATATGTTATTGACAAGTTTCTCCTGAGTGTGCAGAGCACTTGACAGGTTGAGGATGTCGATGGAATCAATGGACCTCCTTGGAATCCGGATCATTTCAAGGAGTGGATTGTATATGGTTTGGGTATTTCTATTTATGCATATGTGACATATGATCATGTATATTATGATGTTGTTTTTTGGATAGTTGACAGTGTTTCGTTGATGGATGCAGGCAAAGGATTTCTTTCTAATCAGACTCACATAAGGAGTAAAGGGGCCATGCAAAACAACTATATATTCAAGGAGAGGTGTAGCAGCAGCCCTGTCACAGCCTACTAGCACTTCCTCCATGGCGTGAATTGTAGGCTAATGATTACCTAGTTGGAGAGATCCACGATGTCGTGAGGGCAGCCTAAGATAGTCGTTCATGAATATTCTAAGGGGCACGACAATAAGTCATGGTCCTTATTTCTTATAGGCCCTTAGTCTCTCACAAGGTCTATTGATGGAGTATTGACTCCAAGGGTCGGAAAAGTACCAAAACGAGTCAAAGACGAGTGGCACCCTTGGAGCACGTAGTGCGTCTTGAAGAGCACGTCGCATAAATAAAACTTAAATAAAAGCGAGTGGAACCCTTGGACTACGAAGTGTGTCTTGAAGAGCACGTCACAATTTTTAATAAAGGTGAATGAATGAACCTAGGTACCTAGAAAACAATATTTGTTTTGACATTGTCGGACTTAAAATAATTATTAAATAGGTAATTTTTATTAATTATAAAATCTCCTTAAAAATTGTAAACCTAGATAAAAAATTCAGCCCAAGCCTAAAGTGTGTAAGAAGACTAAAACTAAATTATAAATTTAATAAATGGTGGGGAATGAAGAAAAATCAAGTTAGGAATTGAAAGAGTAAAAATTTGTATCTAAAGATTTAATTATATAATTGTGTGCAAAAGAATGCCAAATTAGAAACTAAGATAAGAAAGGAAATAAATGTAAAAAATAATGTGGAAGCATAGAAACGTATCTAGTCTAGTAACTAAATAACTTTCCTAAATTAAACACAACTAAGTTTTAGAAATGTGTTAGTCATTAAAAGGGAATTAGAGGGAATAAATGGACAACTAGGAGTAATTTTAGGAGTGTTTTTAGGATGGGTGAGGGAAACTGACATTTAAATTAAATTAAATGGTGGATTTATTGGTGCAACTAAGGGAATGGGTGACAAATGTACTAGGGGAATAATTCTAAATTAATTAATTAAAAAGTGAATTAAATGTGAAAGTTGAATGTGTTATGAAAAAAACTCCTATAAAGCAAATGGTAAAGAGGAAAAATGGATTACACGGGTTATTGGTAAAGTTATGTTGCCGGAATTGCTTTGATTGGTTTTACTTGTGAGAGTTGGGATACCCAGCTCGAAAAACAGAGTGGTATCTCTACCTTGTGATGCGATATGGAAGCTATAGTATTCTGGTTCTGTTTGTGCGTGGCCGCTTTGCGGCTTAGGGGCTGAAGGGGAAGAAGAGTACCCCTAGCGTTGGCTGGGAGGTACTTGTGAAGTTTTCACGGTTAACAAGTCGAGGAAGGAAGGGAGCTCCAAACACCAAGGATCGCCATCAAGCCTACCTTCATCAGTTATGGTATTTAAATTTCAAGTTGAAGAAATTCCTCTTAGGAATGCATCGGATATGGTATTTTGTTTATTAATTTATATCCTCCTCTGTAAAAACTCAATTTTAAATGTTATTCAAGGGCACATTTCGTGTAATTAAATGTTCTTGGGATGTTGTCGTTATCCTTGCAATGTAACCCTATAAAATTTGAAGTCTTGTTAATGGCATGTTGATTTAATGGCCCAGAAATTGTGTAGAATGTTAATATCCCGCTCTGGTTAGAGGGCGGTTCTATTCTCCTTACAAATTAACAATTGATATTATTAATTTTGGTTAAATCTAGGTTCTGAATGATCCCTTACTTGACAACCCTTCAAAAAATTATTAATTGTGCTCTCTATCGTTGAGACTCCCGTTCCCTTTCCCAACGAATAGCTTCCAACAATCTCTGCGTTTTTGGAGACCCAAGGCTCTGCACCTTCCCTATGCTTCCCAACGTTTTGCTTCAATTTTTTCGGCATTTTTCCTGGATTAATCATTGCGATTTTCCTTGCCTCATCCCTGCATTTTACTCAGCATCAATCCGGGCTAATTGTGGTGCTTTATCTATGCGTTTTTCCTGGTGCATTAATCCCATCATTAACTCTGCATTTTTTCTATTGTTGGGAGTAACTATGCATATTGCCTATAGTTCAGAGTAACCTCTGCATTATTCTTGTGCACGAATCCGCCCAGTATGGGAGGCTCGTGGCGAACTCTCCCTTGAACTCCCTTGCGATTTACACATCCTCTCTTGCCCAACAAAGGTTATTTCTTCCCTGTTGTTAACCTTCACTTTCTCTGCATTTCCAAGGGGGAAATTTCATCTCTACGATAAATGTATATTTCTCAGAGATTTACATCTATCCTCTGCATTTTTTTAAATTTCAAAAACGTTTTCAGAGTCCAAACCGAAATCCCTCTTGCAGCGAATTCGCTCTGATATAGCTAAGAGATTAAAAACATTTTCAGAGTCCAAACTGAAATCCCTCTTGCAATGATTCGCTCTGAGATAGATAAGAGATTAAAAACGTTTTCAGAGTCCAAACATGACAATGAGAACTGTGTAACATGCTTATCAAGTAACCCTAAGGGAAGAGGGAAAGTTAGAAAGGAAGCAGAGTCATACGAACAGAGGAAAGAATCTTGACAAAGGAGAAGGAACCACCAGAGAAAAGTTCCATAAATTCGGGGAAGAAGCTAGAGGATTTAATAGTCAGACAGAGAGAGTGGAGGAGGATACTTTGAAGCAAGAAACTTTTTTCCCAAAGGCAGAGGAGGAGAATTGAAGTGTTATGCCTGTGGAAAAGTAGGGCAAATGTCTTGGGAATGTCCTGAGAAGAAGAATGCAGGAGCAAGAGGAGCTCACATTTTTGAAGAACAACGGAGGGATGTGACACATATATGGAAGTAGAAGCAACAGAAGAAGGAAGATCACTCATGATGATGAAATCTCTCATAAAGCCATAAAAAGAGGTAGGGGAACCAGTGTAGAGGAACAGTTTATTCAAAACTGCTTGCAAGACTAGAGATAGGGTATGCAAGGTGATCATACATAGTGGGAACATTGATAACTTAGTATCCACAGAGATGGTGAAAAATCTAAAGTTGGAAACGACTGCACATCCGAATTCATATAGGGTGTCGTGGTTGTAGAAATGATATCAGGTCATGGTAAGTAGACAGTATAAAGCTGAATTTAAGATTGGTGGTTATAAATATGAGGTTTTATGCAATGTCATACCTATGGATGTTTTTCATGTTCTGTTGGGGAGAGCTTGGCAATATGATAGGAATGTCATACATGATGTGAAGAAGAACACTTAAACCCTTGAGAAAAATGTGTGTAAGCATATGTTGTTACCGAGTGTAAGCTAGTTCAAGTATACTTCTCATGAGTGGGAAGGAACCTTTGAAGGAAGAAGAAGATCCCCAGTTTTTTAGTCTGAGGATGGGAGAGATCAATATATCTCTTAGAACGAGTTCCACAAGTGCTCATACTTGCAAGGAAGTGGTGCATGAGGCATCCAAGGAAGAGGCCAAGGAGCCAGGGGTTTTTAAAATTAATAGTTTGTGTGATGGTAGATGTAATAGAAAGATGGCCATTGGAGACTATCAAAGAGAAGGAGAATGGACATAGGCCAAGTTCTGTTCAAAAGGAAAATAAGGAAGAGGAGGCCCGCATAGGTTTTAGCTAGACAAATGTCCAAGAGGAGCATTCAAATTCGATACTCACTCAACGAGAGAAGGAGTTAGAAATGTTGGAGAATTGGTTAAATCATCCAAATGTGGAGGAAGACTACCAGAGGAATGCAATCATGAAGGATAGAAAGGGGAACCTTCAGGAAGTCAAAAGTCCTGAATAAATAAAGAAGAAGGAGGAGCAACCAATGGGTAACACCAGGAAGAACCTGCAACAAGGCGATTTTCAAGAGAGCAAGAGAGAGTTGCAGCAAAAGAGCCAGCCATGGGATAGGATGGACAAGGAGATTATAGAGTTGAGAGGGTTGATAGAAATATCATCCAAAGAGACAAGATAAGATTGTAGTTGTAATATAGGTGGAACCCTGCAAAGTATGATTTGGAGACTAGGGGAAAATCCTGCAGTAGCAAGAGAATGACAACAAGAAGAAGAAGAAGAAGAAGAAGAAAGAGAACCCGATGGACATCTCCAAATTAAAGTTTGGGACCTAGGAGTATATCAACCATAGTAGCAAAGGAGCCATCAATAGGAGCTCATGATTTTTCTCAGGAGACGAGTATGATGCAGGAGCAATAGCATTACCATCATCATTCAATGAGGCCCAGTGGAAGACAAATCAACATCTAATGCAACACATTCCGAACTAGTTTGGATTCCAAGGACGGTGTGTCACTTTAAATTTTAAACCTTTGTAATAAAATGCCCTTTAATACTTTGAGGCAAGAGCCATTTAATGCACTCCAGGAGATTGCAATTGCTTTAATTACCTGTAGGATTGCACAAATTTCGAGCATCAACTCATATGTGGGTTGTAATTATCCATTTAATGTAATAAGCTTAGTGGTAGGTTGCTCTAATTGCGAAATGATAGCACCAAAATAGTCTGGAGGGAAGGCTCGAGAAGCCCCCTCATGTATAAATGTATGTAATGTATGTCGAGAAGGTGTTGTTGAAAAAAATTCATTGGAGAGTTGTAGAGAAGAAACTGAGAGCTACATGAACCTATCTAAATATTTTCTGAATGAATATAATAAAGGAGATTTGCTTCAAATTCCGAGTTTTCTTATCTTTAAGTTATTTGGGTGATGTTATGTTATCTATTTTTCTGTGTTTATATGCCTATGTGTGTATCTCACGGTTGAATGAATGAACCTTTATGCTCCATAAGTTTAAATTGTTTCTCTTATGAAATACTGGTGCAAGGAGTGCGCATTGGCCACGCAAGGAGTGCAAAGGCAGAGTCATTTTCAAACTCGATAGCTTAGAACAGATAGAGGGAATTTCGAGGAGTGAGTGAAAGAAGTGCACATATACTCAATGGATTATAAAAGCCCAAAGAAGACCCGTGCAAGGCATGCACAGGGCCAACACTTAGTGAAGTGTTGAAAGAATCTCAAGGTGAGCAAGCACAAGGAGTGCATGAGAGATTTTCTGAGTCTGAAGCTCACGAGAAGTTTTGCAAGTGTGGACCAAGGCCTAAGTCCTTTAAAGTTGGAAAATATCAAGAAGAATAGCAAGATTTAGTTCTCGAAAGGAAGAATCCCTTTTGTTTGGAGGACAAGTGGATGAGATTTGTTTGGGAGGAGACAGAGCCTTTCACAACCATTGGATCTGGAGAAGGAGTGCGGGTGTTAACCCTTGAAGTCCTTCAGACTTCGTGAATTCAGTGATTTTGGTGTGTTCCTTGTAAAGGAGGTGAATTTCCCGAAGTCCCGAAGCGCGAAATCTATCTGAACCGTTGGTAGTGGATGATCATGTGTCCGAAGATCAATGGTTATCTGAAAGTCCAGTTTTCTAGTGAAATTAAAGTGTGGTTGTAAGAGCCTACAAAAATCCTAAACCTCTGAAGTCTGGAGCAGATCCTAACCATCAGCATCACGGCCACGTGTCAACGAATTTGTCTATTGAGAGAGAAACATGGATCGTAGTTCCAACAATCCACTAGTTCGGCACTCCGGAGGACTTGAAGTGTTGTCTCACGAAAATCTCCGAAGCCCAAAGCATGGAGGAATCATAAGTCGTCGATCTAAGGTGAGCATCAGTCGTCAGATACACGATTTCAGCCTTTACGAGTTTGAAGGTATTGCATGTTTGAATGGGGAAGACTGCCGAAGTCCAGAGTCCCCAAATATCTGTGAGTCGTAGATCTTAGCGTGTATTGAGAGTCGTTGATCCTCGTCGTAGTCCGGTTGTCCACGAACTCGACATTGAGGAGGATTGTTGTGTGTTGTAGTTAGAACTCCCAAAGCCTGGAGCTTCGAAGTGGAGGAGTTTATGTTGTTTAAAATGAGTTTAGCCCATGGGTTTGGCCCGAGGTCAAGTGGATTTATCCGCTGGAGTAATAAGGCTCTCACGAACGTAAATTTTCGCACAAGGAAAAGAGTAAACACCTATGGTTAATTCAGCTCCTTAGTGTGAATGATCCTAAACCAGGAGGTTGCGCGAACCCCACGGGGTGGTGGGGGTTTACATTGGAGAGAGGGATGATTTAAGATGGAGTTTGACCTATTGTTTTGACTACGCTTGCATGGAGAGGGGTACCCACATATTCCTCATTTAGAAATGATTCTGAGAATTTTTGCACTGATTCATGGTGATGTCTAGATCAGACAAGGGCTTTTGCACATAACAACATTTAAGTTAGCATGATATTATCAGCTTGACTGACCTCCTACTTCAAGTTAGGAAGGCACTTATAATAGGAAGAGTTATGCCTTATCTCACAGATCTATCTTTGTTGAGAAAAGGAATGTGTTTTACTTCTTGCCCTTCAGTGAGAAACTCGTAAAATATGGTTCTGATATTACTCTACAAGATGGTCACAGTAAGCAACCTACGAAGATTCAAATCAGTGAGCAGATGGTAGACAAGAGGAAATATTATACAGTGTTAGTAGACAACCAGCAAGATGACTCAGATGCGGCCTGCAAAACTGTACCCTTGAAACGATGGAAGTTTTCCTGCAGTTCACATAGGCATTGATCTGGATGGCGAAATCCATTGCATACTCAATTGTAAAATGGACGTTCTGGAGCTATGCTGGAATATTTGATCTGGATGGCGAAAACATACTACTCAGTCTTAACTTTGTGAGGTAGTCGTGTAACCATTAACTTGCTTCCAGTGCAAAGTATGGATGCCAACAAGACATTTTCCTATGGATGCCATTTAATACAAGTACCACACTATCTCCAGTTCAGATTTACTCAGTTTTGGCGCCAATACTATCTCATCCATACTAGTACATCTCATTAACTCATCCTAGTTTTTTGTGTGGCTTCCCTTCGCTCTCCCGAGCTCAATTTGAGGGAAAGAGTTGAGCTTAGCTCCGCTTCGACTCTCTACAGAGTTCATTCCAGACTCCATTCATAAACGCAGGTTGTACAGCCCAAAGGGTTGACCGTTTCTCAGGTTCGTTTACCTATTTTCAAGGATAACACTTGCATTTACAACTACGATTTACTTTACCCTCATCTCTGTGTTTCGATTTCGTTAAACCCTACCACTTTCCAATACCAAAGAAGAGTTTAAGCTGTCAGATCGTGCAAGTAATATTCAGACATAAAGCTTGGCAACCCTATCGTCTTGCCATGGCTTCTCCTCACGGAGTTGTCATAAGGTAAATAATCTATTTGATTATTTAGATTTGTTTCCTTTAGGGATTAGTTCATGATTTCAACAACTATTTGTATAACAATATAATCTCTTTGTTTTTTACAAGGGAACGCTGTCGAACGTCCAAAAGGAGAATACGAAATCCTTTCGTGGGTTCGTATGGCAACCATCCACAGTTAAAGTCAATCCTCACCACTTTTAAAGGAAAAAGTAGTTCTTAAGATTAACATAAATACTTTGCATCTTATACCCAATCTCTAGCCTGTTGCAGAGAGACCTTCTCGCTTACAAGAGAGTTCATCGTACTGCAAGAATATGAATACTATGTTGTCTTTAAAGGTCTCTAAAATCGACGACTCAGGTGATGTGGTACGTCATACCCTCTTTCTCTCTTTGGAACGTTCTTATACATTCTCATTTGTATTCAAGACCTACATTATCACTAAATGTATCCCATGATTTTTGTTGTAGTGAAAATTATCTTTTTATGGTGCGGCCGTGGCTATTCCAAATTGGAATACTCAGCCAAGCGATGAAACCTTTCATGGAACAATGATAAGTAGACTCACAGAGTCGTCGGTCCTATGTGAAGGTAATTGATGTATGTGATTTCAATTTGTTACAGGGTTTGGATTTCGACAGTTCCCTAAAACGTTAATACCATTTTGACATTGGATCTTTTTAATAGGCATTTGTTCCCTTTTATCAGGGTTACAGTCTTTTTTTTATTGTGGTTACCGTGCACATATATATCTATATTGGGTTCTGGTTATTTTGTTTAATAACCTTGTATATAAATTCCTTGATTGGGTAGCTAATGCATATTTAGGGTTTATTATTTATCTGTGAATAGAAGATTTTCACACCTCTATCTGTTATCTCTACAATCCAAATTTTGATATAGTAACTATTTTTCTGTTTGTATTTAACTTTTCAAAATGCTCTAGACTAGATAAAATAAAACCCTAATAGGGTATTATGTTCAGAAATTTTTTGATTACTATTTCTATTCTATAACTAGGAAAGACATAAATCACTGTCAAATATTTATTGTCTACCTTTAGAACTATGTTACAAAATATATTTACATGTATATATTCAAGAAATAAATTTATCACTCAAGTTCTCCAGAATTAAGATAAACAATATTTATTCTATTTTCAAGTAAAAAGAATATAAATATTTGAAACCCTAATGTGTACAAAAAATGATCTAGTTAGTATCTATCTGGTTTATTCACATTTCTATTTTTATCATTCTTTTCATTAGCAGTGAATAACAACACTAAAGATATTTGGTGTGAAATGATTTTAAAGTACTAAATAAAATACACAATCTTTCTTTGTTTCCCAAAGATTTATATTCATAATACTAATTTAACCACTTGAAAAGAAATGTCTGCAGTCATTTATGGCTATAACTTTTAGCAAAACTATTCTAGTTACTTGAGAGAAAATGTTTTTAATTATTTATGGCTATAATTGTCAGCAACTATAATTGTTAGCAACTAGCAATAACCAGAAATAAAAGATACTAATACTAGGGACAAACTGAGGAGAGAATCTACCATAGATAGAGTAGCCAAGTCTTGCTTGATCCAATCACGTCCAAGCCTAATTCTTTATTCCATAGGATATTGAAAATGTCAATAACCTTCTCTACAGAGTAGCCAAGTCTTACTTTCTCCTATCACTCTGAAGCCTAATTCTTTATTCCATAGGATATTGAAAATGTCAATAACATTCTCTAGGTAAATACCATAATTTGATTCTTTCTCACAACCCTCAAATTCTAATTCCTTCAAGTACTCACCATACTTTTATTTTCTCTTCATTTTTCCAGGATGCGAATAGATTGCCTAGGTCTTTCTTTTTCAAACTAGCCCGATTCCTAACTTTGGGGAGTCTTGGAGTAACTTATTGCTAGCTTGTTCCCTCACCTCCCATATATTTAGAAGTAGGTTTACACATGTCCTCATGGACAACATTTACCTTGGTGGTTTTTATCTCTTTTTCGTTTTTCCCATCTAATAAGAATTACTCCTTTAATAGTTGGACTCACTCATCAATTTGTTTCTAGTAAACTAAACTAAAATAAAAATAATATTTACACAAATATTTTTCATCATCCAATGTGATGATTTAAGTATTTTCCTAACATAATAATCCAAAATCACAATTATCTAAAATTATTAAAATATTTAAAATGGAAGGATATTACACATTGCTCATCACTGTGTCCTTGGATGTTTAAAGGACAAAGGATACTTCAAAATTTTGGAGATATATAACAACAACAACGATGACACCCAAGCCTCATGTTAAAGATGTGGATCATTGATACTACTCAAAGAAGAATGAGTAATGGACAACAAGATAAGGAACACAAAATTAATCTCTAGGAACAAAGTCCTCCACTAGAAACAAATGTTGATAGAGTTGCATCTACTAGCCAAACATCAAGTGGTTTACCTCTAGAAAAACAGGGGGAGCATCGTTTGTTGTAAGTTCACCTTCACACAATTTGGGTCATACACAATTATCTTATTGGAGTTTATGGAAGGTAAGAACCATGGCCTAGCATCATGAGAGAACCAAAACAGATTAAAGGATCAAGGGTTTTAGGTAAAGAGGTTGTTCTTGAAGAATCATGTGCTTCCTCTAGCAGGAAATCAACCACTATCAGGTTTTGATAGTTGTTATTTCCATTTGTAGTAAATTGGTTTTCAAGCAAAATAAGTTTCACAATTCACAATAAATGTTTGAGTTCAACTCATGAGAGAAGCCACACCCATATGGTAGTTGAGTATTTAATTTTGAAGACAAATAAAGCAAATTTGCAGAGGTATGATATAGTCTAGTTTGCAAGATGATGGTTTTTTTTCATGTATTCTTTGGTGTATGGTCCATCAATGTACATTGTTGAAAGAAGCCATTGTTGGTCATGAAGTAGCGATAAAAAAGTCCCTTTAGTACCAACTGAAGGTAGTGAGGAAGAATACCCAAATATTTTGAAACTAATAAAGTTTTGTGGGACCAAAAAACTCCCAAATGGGGAGGTATAATCATTAAAGATCCCTATTGTTATCAATTTGGTGTAACACTTTGATTCATTGGGTTGGAGCCTTATTGTGTAATTCCCAATAATACATGGGCCTCTACTAATTTTAGAGGTGATTTTGTGAAGATTGGCTTCACATATTCCAAGTTTTATATGCCAATCTAGATCTTCCCAAAACCAACAATTTTTTTTTTTTGAAAGAAACTATCTTGGTGAGGTTGATAGATAATATATTTTGAAAACCCATAGGAAGATAGTTTCCTACACCAATATTTCATGCATGTATATGCATTTAGGATGGTTATTAAAATTGTTGACATTGTTGTCATGTCAAATTTCCATATTTTCACTTCTAATGGTTGAGAAGTTTGTAAATATATTTTGGAATATTGTAACAGTGCACTATTAGCATACAGAAAGCATGTTTACAACAACAAGAGGAAACTTTGTTCTTTCCATATTTATAGCATATAGCACCAAGCAAGACAAGAGGAAATCTCCACCCCTTGAAGATTGTGTATGAATATTTGTAAGGGAAGAATTCAAAAACTTCAAGAGTATAACAAACCTAATTTATGGATTAGAATAATGAGCATTCTTCTATAGATTTCAAAAAGGAAAATAGAGGAACACCCTAGTATTTTCACACTTGGGTTGGTTTATGATGATATGGAGGATGATTTTAGTAGAGCTCCCTCTTTAGATGGCATACCTCATGAAGCCTAATCGTTGGACATTGTGTCTTTGGAGTTCCAACGTATGGCATGGATAGGAACAAGGTTTATGTTGCAGCTACAAGTGGAAGAGTGACAAGAATAAGAGGAAAAAAATGGAGAGTACTATATTATCATCTTCAATTGATCACTAATGATTCTTGTCAAGATATTACAAACATAACAAAATACATATAGTAGGAAAGTCACGAGGTGGAATAATTGCAAGCCCGTAAATGTACTCATAGGAATGATACCGGTTGGAATATAATAACTACTTTTTGGGTTTTTGTAAATATTTATGTGCATATTGACAAATTTACAGTATAGGCGCGACATATGGATGTTATGTGGCTGATTGGTCCCTTCTACTAAGATTGGATCTATTGGATTTGTAAACTTGTTATTCCAAAAGAATTCCTTTAGCATTGGAAGTTCTAAAATCACAAAACTTGAACTTTATAATTTTACCGATGTATTATGTACATTTTGTGGGGATTATATCTAAGAATAAACTCATTGATATTGATGCATTACAATATTCTATTGCATCCATATGTCTCTAATGAAATCTTTGGTGTTATTGCTTCTATTTGCAGTAAGGTTGTGTATGAATTGGTTGTTGATTTTGGACTGGTATGTCTCTATTCTGGATGATATTGGAAGGATCCCTCATTGTTAGCATGGAAAAGGAGTAGAAAGGCATAAAAAAATGCTAGAAAGCATCTATTGGACGATTGTTTTTGAAGTTGTAGGCAAGGTTGGCTTGAAGAAACAAAATGAAAAGACTGAAAATAATACTCAAGTGGAAATGGCGAAAGAGTAAGTATTTTCAATCCATAGTTGATGTCAATCCATGAGCACAGAATCCATGGAGGTGGAAAAACACTAGTCTAGTGGACCTGTAGCACCCATCCACAGGATGCTAAGAAATTAACTATTTATCTAAATACTTACACATTAACAACTTTGTTTTAGCATTATTTCATTGATTTTTTTTTTGCACATTTACACAATTCTCCTACATCTTTTCAATGATAAATCTAATAACATGATGAAATAAGTAGTAGGCTAACTTTAAGATTTAAGAACTTAAAACATAAGTATACTCAAAATATCAATAACAAAAATATCACTAAAAAATACCTCTTCCTTAGTTTGTAGAAGCTCATCAGTTGTAATGTAGTCCTGTCTGCTTCCAAGTATTCTTTTCTCGCTTGCCCAGAGTGAAACAACGGAATCCTCCCTGCCAACTAGGAGCCTAGCTGGCTTCCTAGCTCCAAGAAACCTTTCCGTTTCTTGGCCCTCCGTGCCCGTGAATCCAAGAACAACAAAGCACAAATGCTCAAAGAAAACTATCACAAGAATCATCTCTTCCAAGAATTCACAACCTCTCATCATGCTCAAAACTCTCCATCCCTCCTTTTTTTTTATCTCTACTTCTTCCCCCTATTTATCAAGTTTTCATACACACTTCCCCAAGTCTCCTCAACCACCCTCTTTATTATCCATCAACCTCCCTTATCTAGATATTTTGGGAAAATATTAAAATAAAACTAAATATAAATGACTTGCATTAAACAATAATAAATAAAATAAAAAGTCTTTATTCTCATGCTAGATAATAAATGGTATTTGATAATTTTCCCCAAAATGTACAATACACTCCACCATGCTCATTTAATTCATCACACCCACCATCTATCAAAGTCAAGAAAGTATTTAATGCTTCTAGATATTTGTATGAAATATAATTTACATATTCAATAAACATTCAATTAAATAGTTAATAATTTATTTTAATAATTAATACACTAATTACTTATACTAGTATACATGGGTAGGGTATGTGTGCGTAGCTAGCAGAAAAATATCTTATGCATGTACTAACGATAACAATCATTGACTCTAGTGCATAATTCCTATATGATCACCAAGACATGTAGGACAACAGATCAAGAAATGCATCATTTACTAATTTTAACAAACTAAATTACACCAATTCATCAATAACTCATTGTCACACTTAAAATATCAATAGGAAATCAAAGAGGGTTTTAAACATGGTAGGAACCAAGTGAGTAAACAATAGTGGCATCTCTAATCCCCAATCAGTATTCTCATCTAACATCGAAGCATCCTTCCTTCCTAACCTACTTCCATCTTCCATCCTATCCTTTCCTCTGTTGGACTAAGCTGGAGCGTCAACTATATTGACCTAACTCCAGATAGAACCCATAAGCGGAAGTGTCATACATCTCGACCAAGCTTCCCCAACAGGCAACTAGCAGTCGTCATCACACGTCTAGGGGAGCGTGACTTCACACAGCACTCCCATGACTCTAGGTTTCGGAGGATAAACGATGGGAAATACCTCCACCCCTCCTCATAGAACTAGGGTCAACACCCTATATTGAGCCATACTATGCAACTACTGTTCTTAGAGTCACGTCATCAAACATCCACTCTGGGTAAGTCGTGCATCCTGTCAAAACCACACTTACCATAGATCATAGTAATATTTAGAATCATAAATCAAATAGTAAGTACAACTTATAGCACACAATATCTTCTTGATGTCTTCGACATCCCAGTTACCTCAATACTATAGTCATTTGGCTATCACATAGCTCATCATCCTGTAGTTTAGTTCACGAATAACACATATTGATGCAGATACATCACAAATTTATATAAGAATCCATATTTGCATTGACGCCCAATTAAGAAATGTTTTCCTATTTACATCATGCATTGCATCTATTATACATTCACAATATAACGTGAATTGGTATACATGTACTGAACTTGCCCATTTTAATTTTCATGTTTAACTAATCAAATAACTATCTTTTTCATGAGAATATATCATGTAACATACAAATAGGCCTAGAGGTACACATCTCAATGTCTAACAAAGTCTAACTGACTCCAAACAAATGCTAAACCTTGAATTATCAAGATTAGTTAAACAACAATGTTCTAACTACCTAAGGTCAAAATATGGGGCGTTACAGGACCCTAATGGAAAAGTAACATGTCAGTCAATATTAAATGGGACTTAGTGACATATTATTGCAAGAAATTTGCATAGAACTAGCTTAGAAAAAAAAGTGTTGTAAATTGAAAGGATTCTTAATCTTTCAAGCGATGGATACTTTAATGGGTTGTGCCAGGTATCTAGTGGAACTCAAAGGATTCACCTACCAATAAAAAGGGAGATCCTCAACCTTATGTTATAAGTTGAATATTTATCATAACGCACATGAATTGTTTTATTCCATGTGCTAATTCTTTTATTCTTGTGTTTTACTTATATGTATGTTGATGCCTATGCTAGTGTTGACCATAAGGAAGGGGGAGCATGAAGAAAACTTTCAGCTCCAACCAGTGGGCCTAGTGGATAGGAAGATCAAAACAATTTTTGTAGAATTTTGAAGAACTCTTATTGTACATGTGTATATGGATGCACTAAGGAAATTGCATAAATTAGGGGGAGGGAAATGCAATACACCAGCTTGATCCCTAGATTGTAAATATATTGTACATGTGATACTTATGATGGTGAGCCGATATGTTTAGGCCAAAGTTCCTATAAATATGATCAAAGGTCAGAGAGCCTATATTGTAAATTGTACATATGCGCTAATTAATAAAAAATAACACCACATATGTAGACCAAGGGATGAAAAGAGTATGGGGAGATAAGACTCCACGAGTGGAAAAGGGGGCTTAAGTCAAGGGGGGTAAGTCAAATATAATATAATAATTCCCTATGCCTTTATTTTATTATATTATACAATAGTATAATATAAAAAAGGGCCCATGCATATTTAAAGGGGGGAATTTAATTTAATTATCCATTCCATTCATTCATTCTTACCATGCTAACTATAGGAGTTGTTGTGGTTGATATGGTGACCAAGATTACAGATTTTACCCTATGGATCCTAGGTGTTTCTAATTTTGTGTACACTTTTCCTTGGGTTTCCTTGGGAAAGGATAAAACCCTGAAGGGAGAGGCATGGGGATAGGTTTCCTAGTATGGGGCCTGAAGAGTACTTGGATACCTATGAGGGAATCTGTAACTCTTGGAGCCACGATTCTATGAGACTTCCTGGCTGACCTATGTTAGAGCCTTAAAACGGTAGTGGTGCATCCCAAGGGATTGTGGTGCAGAGAAGGGGGCACACTACCTTGGGTTTTGTAGGCTGATGGGGAATGAGAAACTATAGGTTGGAGTATTTCTGAGCTTTGGTACCTAGGTCCATACTTTTTGGTACTTATTGTGGAACCTATTTGGATTAGGAGGACCTTTTCCCTGGTGGAGTATTAGTCTCAACTCAGGGGTGACTCATTGTTGAGAGATTACGAGCAGTGTAGTCTATGATTAGGAGGAACCTTTGAGGTATGCAGCCAACAAATATTTTTACAAAATATAAGTGCCACGTGCCTTTGTTTTTACACAGTGTAATTATGTGTTAATTTATTGTATGCTTAAAGAATGGTTATGTATATTTATATATTCTTGAGTTGTGAATGTGTTATGCATGAATCTGCATGTTTAATTCAATCATGTTAGAGGGGATAATATATTATTGGTACATAGTTGAGAAATTATGGTCTATTTTAGATGGAAATTGTGAAATTTTTAGTGCCTCACCATCCCATCAAGCATCAAGGTTGGTGGGTACACTACACACACACACATAATCAATGAATAAGAGAGAGACTATCAAGATAGTAACTTCCTCCATGAAACTTTCATGTCTAGTGGCCTTCGTCGAACCATAACAATTCTTCCTGCATCTTGAGCATCTGTGAGGGTCATATGAACTAGGATGTGAATTCCTAGTCTGTCCATGTGGCCCCTTCTAGCTAGACTCTACTATAGGGATTCAAGGACCAACCCTTTCTCCAACATGACTTGAAGGTCCATCTTGGCAAGATAATGATATTATTGTATTTTGTTTCACAAGCTATGGGTTAAGGTGGATATGGATGATTGGGTCTGGATAATGTTTTCTTATATGGGAGGAAATTGGGAATGAGGATAAGGCCTTTTCTTAGGAGGAAAAGTACCTAGAAATAGGTCACCCATGCCAATTTTTTGATCATGCGAAAACCCATGATCCACTCATTAGAATTCACCAATGTCAATGTAGTTGGCATGGTGACCTAAACAAACTTGGCCCATAATTTTCTAATGAAAAAAAAAGGAATCTTTGTATCATTGCAGGGAGGTTTTTTAAATAATATGAACCACCTATCCATAAAATTGTCTACAAATGGTTGGTACGTGCACCAGTCCATGAAAATTCATTTCTTTGTCACTAGATGTTGTGTTCCAGTTCTTAGATCAATAAATGATGTCTTCAAATCTTGTTTTGAAATGTTAAGGTATTTGACATAGTTTTTATCTAGACTCGTCCTAAAATAGTAAAAAATTATAGCCTTGTAATTATAAATGTTTTCTAACTAGCCTTTGGAATTTGTAATAGAAGTAATAGTTGTTAATTTAAGCTATTATTAGGTTTCTTTTCATTTCACTAGATAACCATATCATAGATAGGATCACCGAGAAATACACAATCATAAGAGACACATCATTTATCCTGGGAAACCCTCATGGGGGATAAAACCCAGCAAAAACTTCCTTAGTATAGTTAGTCAATATAATGCCAAGAGATAACTCAAACAAATACAAAAAGTCCTCTCCCAAGAATGCAGCGCTCTCTCTCTTCTTTCTTCTCCAACTACAGCTCTGAACTTGTTCTCAGATGAACAAGTGAGTGTGTGTCCAAATGAGGCGCTAGCCTCTTTATTTATACAATCTGGCACGTGTGGACGAAGGTGTATTTTTACTGGTAGGGACGACTTCTTATTCTGGGTGGTTATAACCACCTTTAATATATTCTGGGGCCGACTTCTTGTTCTTTTTATTACAATTAGGGTTTAACCAATCTGCAAAAGGGGATTTGGTCATTTAAAATACCCGGCATGATCAATCTGCAAAAGGGGATTGATCTAATGAATAACACATAAATAATAATTAGAATACTATTTGCAGTTACATTATTTCAACACTCCCTCTTAACAATAAGGGTATTCTACAACAACATCATGCGAGAGAGAGGACAACATCATCAAAAACATCTTGGAACACTGATTGGCATATCTATAAATCATCAAAAGTTTTTCTCATCATCCACATCATCATGCACAATGGAGAGATAGAATGATATCATCATTTACATCAACATGGATTAGTATGAAACTAATACATCATCATCACATCATGAGGTTGGTCACATCATCACAACACGAGGTTGGCACATCATCATAGCATGAGGTTGGCACATCATCACAGCACAAGGATGGCACATCATCACATCAATTAAGATGGCACATCATCATAAAAATTAAGCTGGCACATCATCATGGAAATTAAGTTGGCAAATCATCACAACAATTAAGTTGGCACATCATCACAACAATTAAGTTGGAAACCCCACACAACAATTAAGGTGGAATCACAACACAACAATTAAGTTTGAAACACCACACAACAGTTAAGCCGGAATCACAACACAACAATTAAGTTGGAAACACCACACAACAATTAAGATGGAATCACAACACAACAATTAAGCTGGAATCACAGCACTAGGCGGGAAACATCAACACAACACTACTACCCCTTTCAAGGGAGGTAATTTCGGACTATGCCAAGCTTATCTCGAAAGTGCTCAAACTTTACACGAGATAGAGGTTTGGTCAACACATCAACAACATGTTCATTCGTTCTAACATATTGGAGCTTTGTGGCTTCTCTCTGCACCATGTAACGGATGTAATGATATCATATCTCTATGTGTTTTGACTTGTCATGGACCACATCGTTCTTTGTCATCTTTATACAACTCTAGTTATCACATAGGATTGTGGTTGCTTCCATCTCTAGGTCGAATAGACTAGTCAACAACTTATGAAGCCATATGGCTTCACAATTGGTAGGACACGCAGCAATTCATTTTGTTTCCACTGCACTGAGGGAAATGCTTCATTTCTTCCTACTCTACCATGAGATCATGGTTGATCCCAAACTAAAACAACATCCTGAAGTGCTCTTCCTGTCAGAGAAACTTTCAGCCCAATCTGAATTAGTGTACCCACTCATTTTGAAGTCGTGATCTCCATCATAATTGAGACCACAATCTAATGTACATTTAAGGTACCTCATCACATCTTTTGCAACATCTAGGTGAACATCTCTGGGTTCTACCAGAAACTAACTCAAAGTGTTCACGAAAAAATAGATATCTAGTCTGGCGTTCGTCAGATACATCAATGATCTAATGATTTGTCTATACAGCGTGGCATCAATCAATTCTAACGAAGTGTTGACCAGAAGCTTCAGCTTCATTTCCAGGGGTGTATTCATGGAATTTCACTCCAACATATCAAATCTCTTCAAGATTTCAACTGCATACTTCCCTTGGTTAAGGAAGATTCTGTCTGGGCTCTTCCATACCTCAAGACCTAAGAAATAATGCATTAGGCCAATGTCTTTCATCTCAAATTATGCAGTGAGCTTATTTTTACCTTCGGTGATGATATTTTCTTCTCCAGTTAAGAATAAGTCATCCACATACAACAACAATATCACTGTCTCATCATTCATAACCTTGAAGTAGAGGTTAGAATAAACTTTACTCTTGGTAAAACCCAAGCTCATTAGAAAACTGTCTATCCTTCCATACCAAGCTCTAGGAGCTTGCTTCAACCTGTACAGAGCCTTTTTCAACTTGCAGACATGTGTCTTCCTATTTTCAACTTCAAATCCTTGAGTTTTTTCTATATACACTTCTTCTTTGATCACACCATTTAGGAAAGTTGTATTTATGTCCATCTGGTGTAACTTCCACTTCATCTTAGCTACAAGGGCTATGATGGTTCTGATCGAAGTGTATCTGGCTACAGGAGAGAATGTCTCTTCATAGTCAATGCCTTCCTTTTGAGAAAATCCACGAGCGACAAACCTTTCTTTATACTTCTCAATACTTCCATCAACAACATGTTTTATTTTGAAAATCCATTTGGAAGATACCACATCCTTGTTGTTCGGTCTGGGAACTATTTCCCATACATCATTATTTATAATGGATTGGTATTCTTCTGTCATGGCATCTGCCCATTCTTTCTTCTAAATGTCTTCTTCAAAGCAGGTAGGCTCCTTCTCTAAAAGATCAAACATCAAATCCATATAACTAGAGAATGGCTTAGGTCTCTTCACCTGTCTTGTGGTTCCTTCGGGAACACCATACTTCTCTCCATATTGAATAAGCTCCCTAGCCCAAGCAAGATTTCTCTTATGGAAGATCATCATCTGATGAGGTTCTAGAAATTCTACTATGTCATGATCTTCTAGAATTTCCTCATCAAGGGAAGCTATGACTTCCCTCACTGGTTTTGCAACTCTGGGAACTGATTCTGCAACTCTAGAAGCTACAAGTTCATCTTCATATACTTCTTCAAGCTGGCATCTTCTTGATTTCTTGAGTGATGCATATTCATCAAAGGTCACATACCTATTGATCTCGATATGATGGTTGCCTGGTATATAAACCCTGGAGGCCTTGGAGACCTCACAGTATCCAACAAATATTCCCTTCTTTCCTGAAGGGTCCAACCTGTTTCTCTTCTCTTTCAGAATATGTACAAATACTGGGCAGCCAAATATTTTGACATGGCTTACTTCTGGCTTCTTTCCGTAGAACATCTCTTCAGGGATCTTGAACCCAAGTGCACTATGGGATAATCAGTTTTGTACATATACTATTTTTTTTGTTGCTTCTGCCCATAAGCACATTGGAATATCTTGATCATGGATCATGGTCTTCACTGCTTCCATTATAGTTCTATTCTTTCTTTCTGCCACACCATTTTGTTGAGGATTGTAAGGAGTGGTGAGCTCCCTCTTAATCCTGAAATATTTGTAATATTTTACAAAATCTTTTGATGTGTATTCTCCTCCATTATTTGACCTGAGTATATTAATGTTTCTTTCAGAAAGATTCTCTATCAAGGCTTTGAATTCCTTGAATTTACTGAACACTTCATGTTTTGATATCAAAAAGTAAACCCAGGTTTTACGAGAATAATCATCAATAAAACATGCATAATATACATACCCACTAATGGAGGATGATGGCATTGGGCCACACACATATGAGTGAATGATTTCTAAGAATCCTTCTTTTTTACTGTCTCTCTTCAGAAAATGGTTCTTGATGTTCTTCCCTTGTTCACATGCATTGCACACACCTTCATGGTCAACCTTGAGTTCCGGTAGACCTATGACTGCCTTGCATACATATGGTAATTCCTTGTAGTTTATGTGGGCTAATATTATATGCCAAAGTTCACATGGATTCTCAATGGCATGGATCATGGAAGCTTCTGAGTGACCCTTTAGCTTATACAAGCAACCTTCTTCTTTTCCAATGACGATTGCTTCTTTCATGGTTTTTCCCTTAGCCCACATAAGAACTTCTCCATATATAAAGGCAATTATGAAGCCTTTATTTTCTAAATACGATATGGAGAGTGAGTTCTTTTTAAAACATGGTACATAGAGTATGTCCTTCATCTTCATTGGAGTCCCTGAATTAAGCTTGTATTTTGATTCTCCCACTCCCTTGATAGGGTATTGATAATTATCTCCAAGTCTAACTTTCTGAGAAAACTTATTTTCTGAAAGGCAAGAGAGAATATCTCTTTGACATGTCATGTTCTTGGAAGCACCACTATAAATGAGCCAAGTGTCCTCTCCAGGTGATACTGACCCTGAGAGGGCCAAGATTAAGACATAGTATTCAATGTGTTCTCTTATCATCTTTGCGGGTGGCTCTTCATCTTCAACTACATGGGCATGGTTCCTCTTATTTTCCCTCTTGTATTCTTCTCATCTAGTTGGACAATGTCTTGTAATACGTCCCATCTTGTCACAATGGTAGCATTGGTAAGATGAGAAGTCTCTTTATTTTCTTTGTCCTTTCTTCTAGAATCTCTTAGGTTGAGATTCTTTATGTATGAATTTGTTTTGGGGGTGAGACTCTTTATGAGTTTCTTTCTAGAAGTAAGACTTATTTCTTCCTCCTTTAGTGTGAGTAGCTACGGCTTGATTTTCATCTTTAGATAGTTTAGCTTCTCAGTTAGCTACTCTCGATTCTTCTTGAATACATTCTTCCCAAAGACTGTCGAATTTTAGTTTCTCCTTTCTAGCACAAATAGTTTGGATGAATGCATCCCAAGGTCTTATGAGACCATTAAGGGTCATCATTATGAGTTTGTCTTCATCTATGGTATCTCCAATAGCTTCTAGTTGTTCTTTGAATTGAGATATTCTAGAGAAATATTCCTGGATCGATTCTCCTTTTTGCATCCTTGTATTCTTGAGTTAAGTTCTTAGATTCATCTTTTGGTTTATGTTATTTCCTTCATATAATCTGGTTAGGGCATCAAACATTTCTTTTGGAGTCTTCTTTGAAGACACTTGAGGAATAAAGTGATCTTTGATAGAATCTGCAATGATTCTTTTAGCCCTCATTGTGTCCTTTTGGTGCTTTGCTTTATCTGCAGCATCGTCGGGTTCCAAATCCTCTTCTTTGACGAATCTTTCCAGGTCATTCTCTTTAAGAATGAGCCCAATCCTATACTTCTAGGAACAAAATTTTTCCACACCTTCTAGCTTGTCAACAAGCTTAGTTCTTGCAGATATCTTTTACTTGGAGTTAGGAAAATGACCAAAACAATGAAAATTCTCAAAATTGAATTCTGAACTTACCAGGAGTTGCACTTGGCTGAGGCAAGTAGCCTGGTGTGGTTAGATTTCAGAAAATCCAACTTTTACCCCTTCAAACTTGATCAGTGGATTTCTGGACTGGTGCCTCTGGTTTTTTGGTACTTCTGGTACTTATGTTACTCTGGTACTTCTAATACTCTGGTTTTCTGGTACTTTGTGAAAACTAGGGTTTCACTTTCCGAGAGATCTAGCCATTGAAAGGTTGCGTTGAGGATGCTAAAGTGATCATTGAGGAAGGGTGCACTTTTCTAGATGGTTTTGGGGCTAAAATTGTTCTTCAATAAAAATCCCTAATTTGCATGTACAACAACAGTGACATTTTTCTCTTTCCCTTCTGAAAGATGCTCTCTTTAGATTGGCTCTAATACCATGTTAAGGTTTAATCTATTTTTAGGTTTCTTTTCATTTCACTGAGAAATACACAATCACAAGAGACACATCATTTATCTTGGGAAACTCTCATGGGGGAGAAAACCCAGCAAAAACTTCCTTAATATAGATAGCCAATACAATGCCAAGAGTTAACTCAAACAAATACAGAAAGTCCTCTCCCAAGAATGTGCCTCTCTCTCTCTTCTTTCTTATCCAAATACAGTCTGAACTTGTGCTCTGATGAACAAGTGAGTGTGTGTCCAAATGAGGCACTAGCCTCTTTATTTATACAATCTAGCACATGTGGAAAGAGGTGTATTTTCACTGGTAGGGCCGACTTCTTGTTTTGGGTGGTTATAACCACCTTTAATATATTATGGGGCCGCCTTCTTATTTTGCCTATTACAATTAGAGTTTGACCAATCCACAAAAGAGGATTTGGTCATTTACAATACTCGACATGATCAATCCACAAAAGGGGATTGATCTAATGAATAATACATCAATAATAATTAGAATACTCTTTGCAGTTACATTTTTTCAACAATAGTGGTATCGAGGGATGTGGCTAGTGAAAGCCATGAGGGCTCTCTAGTATTTATTAATTCTTGTAGAAGGGTTCTTAGTGACCTCAACCCTGCATCAATTTCAAATTTACTATTTCCTTGTTCTCAATTGGAGTTTGGTCTATATTCATGTGCTGATGTTGGGTTTGGGTTTTCTCTAGGTGTAGGATCCATGTTATTTAAATATGTTTCATTTTAATAGGGGAAGATTTTTTTTTTCTTTTATAATTTAAAGAAATTATGAAATACAAAAACAATCAAATTCAATGGAATACTTACCTAGAACTAATCAATGACCATGTCAACAGAGTCCTACAATGCCTTTTCAATCTCTCCCCAAATATAGCTCCTCAATTTGATTAAGAAATTGTAAAATGTGTTGCACAAATTTCCATAACAATGGATTGGTAGTGACCCTTTTCCCCAATTAACATTATAGGAATTTGCATGCATTCCTAGAACATGAAAAAATTCCTATAGTGTTCATATGTTCCTAGAACATGAACAAATTCCTATGGTGTGCATATGTTACTAGAACATGTACACGTTCCTAGAATATGCATTTGTTCTTAGGAATGTGAACGCATTCTTAGGAACATGCATGCATCCTTAGGAATGTGCATTTATTCTTAGGAGCATGCATGCATTCTTATGAATGTGAACATGTTCTTAGGAGCACACATGCATTATTATGAATGTGTGGGAATTCTTGAAAATGCCTGATTAGCATTGAGTTTTCAGCCTTTATGGTGGTTTAGGGAATGTTGAGGCTTCAATCTCATGAATGCATGCATGTATCTAAGAACACAATAACATTTGTGTGTGTTTGTGTGTTATCCTCAGAACCCCATTGCAAATTTTTCAACCATCATCATCATTATAGATCCCCTTTAATACACCTATGCCACCTCCCTCTATGGAATATACAATGCCGAGTTTTCCATCCATCCCTCAAAATCAAAGCCATGTGTAGTTGCTTCCTCCAATTTCTACAAATATTATCTATGGGGTGGTAATATAAACAGTGTAATTCATGCTCATTGTGCACAACCCAATTCACAACCTAGATATTAATTGACATTATACTTCACTATGATAGAATCCATTATTGGTAATATTCAATTGATGTAGTGGTTGTTGTAAATATGGGTTTCAAATATCTACATGTGAGAGATAGTGCCCATGTTAAATATAGCTTCTAGATAATAGTTAGGTTTTTTCTTTAAGAACTGTTTCTTGATGTAACACTCTAGTCATATGTCATGAAATTATTAGACCTTAGAATATAATGCATTTCAACACTTTATTATGTGTAACACGTATATATACTTTTTTTTTAAAATATTGTGGACATATCATGGTAATATAAGTTTAATTCACAAGGAATTCTATTTCTAAATAAACTAGGCTCTATTAAGGGTAAGTAATCAATTTATTGAATAATTTTATAAAAAAAAAATTATAAATGTGAATTTTTTGAAAAAATATTCTAATCACTCGAGTATGGGTCTCTTAAAGAAACTCAAATGGTCTAAAACATAAGTGTAAACACTTCCTCTTTCGAGTCAAAAAGTGTATTTCTATTGCAAGGACACTTCTGAATGTTTAAGCTAAGTCATATGAATCATAGGATGTAGGAATTGTTACATCCATTATATAGAGATCCTTTTTGCAATAGATAAATATTTTCTTAAACAATGAACAATGATTTAATGGGCAAGCTACAACAGATCCTTTGTTGTTCATGAATCCATCAATTAATAGAAGCTATGATCCTCAAAACCTGCAATATGTTCAAGCAAGAAGATAACAAAGAAGTGGGAAAAAAAATAAGACAATCTGATAATAGCTCTCACGAATATTTAATGGTAGAAAATGTCATTACAAACTGGCCCTCAAGCTTACAAATGAGCAACTAAAAATGCTCCTCCAACTCTCTCCTCTCTTGGCTCATGAATCCAACCCTTTTCTCATCAAAAACCCTTTTATTTATGGTGAATAATCTCTATCTACCCTAATGAGGTCGAAACCAAGGAGTTACATAGGATCCTCCTCCATTTAGGAGTCTTGTTACAAAAGATTCCAACAAAATCCTAAGAAATTCCTATTTTTGGGGATTTTGTCTATGATGATAAGTGCCTTTTGAAATAGGTCATCCTGATTGATCTGGAGATGGAACACATGTCTCTCATGTCCAAAAAACTCCTAGGAGACCATTCAAACCTTTGTTGACAGGTGGAAACGTCCCAACAGGGTGAATATACAAACAATAACCGCTATAGGAAATTATGTAGCACCATTGTAAAATCGTTCTGCACATTTCATAGCGCCCTTTGTGTGTCTAGCTAGGTGATTTTGTAGATCCCTTTGTGTGTCTATCTAGGTGATTATGTAGCACCTTTTATGTGTCTAATATCTCTCTAACCATAACACTTTTTTCAAAACTAAGAGAGTTTTTTTTTATTTCGTATGTGATGAACAAAAACCCCCTCAAGTTTTCAAAAATACCTTCTCATTTGTTCATAATCCAAGTTTTATTTTAGTCACTCAAAAATTGCAGAAACGCAGCATGCTCTCAGCAGAAATGAAACGTGGTATTTGATAGGGTGTTTGGAGGCATTCCCAGAGAATTTTTGGGATGCAAGAGATATGGTTGGAAAGCTTATGATGTTGGATACACAATGGAATCATCAAGTACTACAAACACCTTATAAAAATCCCTGAAAAACTGACTTGAAGTCAAGATGTCCAAAAGTACATGAACCCTCCTATAGAAATTGTATTTTTGGAAATTATCTCAAATTATAATACAATATTATGTGATAACATATCGCTCGATAGGGGATGGCATGCTCCCTGTGAGATGCCAAGAACATGAAGTTCCACTTTCCTTATCCATTGGGCTATGGAGTCAACTCTGCAACCAATATTTGAACACTATAAAAAAATGCCACTTATTCAAGAAATCTAACTGATATATCTGTTGCA
Organism: Picea mariana; assembly: GCA_032191745.1. Classification (NCBI taxonomy): domain Eukaryota; kingdom Viridiplantae; phylum Streptophyta; class Pinopsida; order Pinales; family Pinaceae; genus Picea; species Picea mariana. The sequence continues at coordinate 262,626 of JASDQU010736634.1, read as the reverse complement.
AAATGAAAGAAAGTAACTTCTCGAAAAGCGATATTATTTTCTATGCTACCCTACCTCTAACCAGATCTGCAACTTGGTCAAGTAAAGGAAGACTTCCATAATAGCCACTCAAGTAGTTTCAAAACTGAAAGGATATTGTCCATGCCACTGATCAAAAGGTAATGTCTGAAATATAAAAGCAGTAATAAAAATCCCTTCAGGAAACAAAACTCACCTGGAAGTGCTAGTGAATAAATGTAATCTGAAATGTTCTGATAAGATGAAAAATAAGACCCCAACAAGGTTGCAAATGGATCCTTGAAACCAAGATCAAAAATATGTTGATCGACAGAAAAAAAAAAATTTGTTCATCCATGACTACATCTTTGCTTGAAAACTGATAACCCTCTAGTCTTCTTGTGATCAAATTTTGATCATCGGTAGCAAAAACTTTCTATTCAGAATGATGATCACAAGATGATGATAAAAAATGGTTTAAATCATACTAATCATTATCAACTAGAAACATGTAATTACCTATGCAATCATCAATTACCTCATGATCAAAATGGTTTGAAAATTGATCGTCAACTTTCCATGCATACATGTCCATAAAAACAACTGCCAACACTGAAGAATTCTAATCCGAATCTGAAATATACTTACATCCTTGCTATTATTCCAAATTTGCTTCATGCTCACTGCCTTCATGCTCAAAAACTGAAACATACTGACAGTTCCCTTGCTCATGTGCATGCATATTTTCAAAGTAATCTGGATCTCGAACTCTCTCGAAGAACAGATGTTCTCCTCAATTTCTTGGGCATATTCAAATAAGAATGAGAAGGATGAATACTTACTTTCTAACTAGATAAGGACGAGCTCATTATGTTTATCCATAGAGTAGTATACCATGGAAGCCGTCTCTACAGGCCGGATATCCAAAGGCATGTCAAGATAAATGTTGTAGAACCTTCTATTGAATATAGACAAGAATTCATCTTCCTCTCTCCTCAAGGCATAAAAATCAGCGAAGTACAAATCAAGAGACTTGTTCTCACCCCAATGCTTTAGAAAAGTGTTGGAAAATTCGATCCAAGAACCAATGGAATTGACTCTCAAGATCTTAAACCATAATGCAACATTTCTAAACAAATATTTGGAGAACAACCTCATAGTAACATCATCATGAACTATCTCAAACTGATCAACAAAATTTTCAAAGTCCCACAAATGCCTCTCAGCTGTGACATGATCCTCTCTAGAAAAATGAGGAAGGTACTCAAGGAAATCAAGAGGATAAATATGAAGGATATGTGGAAAATTTAAAGACTTGAACATATTTATCCTGATTCTAGTTTGAAAAGTAGTGGGACGAACATGAGAATTAACAAGATGATGGAAAGGCTCGATAATAACTAAAGATAATGATATCTAGAAGGATTTGAATCACTTTTATCATTCTCATGTTGATGATGTTGAGTATGTTGGGGAGGGATAGAGATATAAACCTTGTTCTTCTCAATAGGATGAAATAAAGTTACAGGACCAACCTCAACAACACAAGCAGGATGCAAATTTTCTTCTAGCAAGTATGGATATATAAAAGAAGGTTGATGTTGTTAGAATATAATGGATGTGCTCATTTTACCATTGACAATATCACTATTGTCACCCAACCATCGGTTGAAGCCACCCTCTGAGCACCTTAAACTTGACTGAGAAATATTTTGAAAGAAAACCTGAGGCTAGATAGCCAAACAAGGTGTAGCGCATCTTCCTCCAAGGATATCACACCAACAATAGTTGATCATATAGTCCGAACCCTAACCAATATATAGTCCAAGTGTAACTTCTAGTTGCATTAGTTGGAACGACAGCTCTCCTCCAAACCTGTGCACAACACTGGGCACTACAGTGCGCACAAGATTGGGCACTGCAATTCTGAGACTGCCTACCAGAATGAGAATTGGCCTCCTGTATTTATACTAAATCTGGCTAACTTCCTAGGCCGAATTCTCATTCTAGATATCTATATGTTTAGTATATTATTATTTCTTATGGCTGACTTCTTCTCTTAGAGGCTAATAACCTAATACAAATTATTTTCTTGAGCCGACAAGTCTTCTAGGGTTATTAGCCAACTCATTAGGGTTTCTCTTTCTTCCCGAAGTATTCTATTCTCTTCAAGTTTACACGTGGAGGTAAATACCTCCTGCAACTACCATAATATCAACACTCCCTCCTAGCTAGGGAGGTATTACATGTAATGGTCTTGAGCACAAAAACATACAATTCACCTGGTAGCATCAACATAGTAGTCTAGACTATCTCATATCTATATTATGAGCATCATCATCACCATCAGTGTCATCAACTGCATCATCTCTCGAAACCATACTTCATCTGAGTAATTAGACATGATGCTGGATAAGTCACTCACACCATAGAGTGATACAAGAGCCATTCTTCTAATCTGGACATATGTCCTAGAAGAGTAGATGTTATGAACCATTTTTTGTTTGGGAAATCTTTGTCCTTTAATCATCCATCTGGATGATAATCATTTACCAAAATGTTGATAGTATTCAAGGCAATCAGAACAAAAATAGAACACAACTATGTCTATTCATAGTATTACATAACTACAACCCAATGGTACACTACCACACCAAGTAGAAAACAAGTACTTGATTAGTAACATATAGTCACGAATAGTGGAACACATCCACCACAGTAGTATACATCTACTGTCATATTGTCTTCATAATAATCATCTGATATCAACCTACACAGAAACAATGTTATGATATAAACTGAATCATCTGGGCCAATATTTCACTCACATCTGTGAGATCTAAAAGAATATCTTCCCTTAGTATATAACATCAACAATGGGCTAACTGCCCTATTCTTCTCAAACACGGAAGAATGATTGTTTTGATTTATGATCTTGGACCATTCCTCACCTTGGGCCATTCCTCTGACACTAAACAAAGTGTAACATGGAGAGAATGAATACACCTTAAGGAACGACTATCCCTGATTGTTGAGCCTGGACCATTCCCCACCCTGGGCCATTCTTCCTAAACTAATCAAAGTGCACCCTAGAGAGAATGTATAAACCCTAAGGAATGACTGTCTGGACCATTTGCTCTATTAAACAAAAGAGGAAAAGACTGTCTGTATCAACCTCCAAAATGGACCATTTCTCATGTTAACCACAATGAGAAATCATTGTCCGGCGAGGCGGGCCAGTCTTCTCGAGTAACCCTCAAGAAGAGAGACTTCCCTAGACCACTTTCCATGTTATCCACAATGGGAAGTCATTGTCTATGCTACATCAGCAATATGGACCATTTCCCATGTTAACCACAATGGGAAATCATTGTCCGTCAGAAATCTCAATCCACTTTATGAACTGGAAAGGAAACTACTCATCCTGGACCATTTTTCAAACTAAAAAATGACTGTCCATGAGTCAATACATATCAGTGCTCCCTCCCAACCTGGGATTCATCTCTTCCTTTTTCAATAAGGAAGTTGTCTCCACGAGCTCCATATTGAGTATGCAAACTCTTTCATCTTGGATAGAAGCTTTGCCAAAATGTCTACTTATCTGCTCATCTGTGAAGATATGTATTGGAGAATCACTTTCTCCTTTCTGGAATTCATCAAGAATAATGTAATGCTTGATTTCAAATTTAATTCAGTATGGAACATTGGTTTTCTCTGAAGGATTCATGTATCTTTGATCAATAGAGTATATCAATGTTGGAAAACTAGAACATATCCATGTGGCACTTCTTCTGTTGTCATGAGATCTGATCTACTGAGTGATCATCTTGATACAATATCTTTGTTATAGAAAATATTCACCATGCTTCTGCTATGCACTGGAGGTTCTTCACGAAGTTATCTTTTTCCATTTGCATACAAGGGTCTCTTTCTAGTATGCCTCAAGGTCTTGAGGTTGCTCTTCATACACTCTTAGTTCAATTTCTCTGGAGATCAGTCTTTGCATTCATATGATGTATAACTCCAACTCATGGATATTGCGGATGATATAATGACTCATGTAGAGGTATGTCTGGTTTACTCGAACAGGAAATCATCATAGTTTTATCCCTTCATCTGGGAGAACCTCTAGTTATGGATCTTGGAAAGATTTTATTCATAAGTCTTCCATACACTATTCTTCATCATGACTTTCAATTCCTCCGCTTGATTTATTTTAGTGAGTTCATATCAGGCTGGTAATCTTATGATTCTTAATACAATGACTGGTTTTTCTGGCTTCTCTTTCTTTCTTGGAATCTTCATGTTCTTTCTTTTGTTTTTATTTAGCTCTTGGGTCCATGGATTTTCTTATAGATTTCATTCCCTAAAGATTCCATTTATTTCTTTCATCATAGGATCATGAATGTGGACAGAAAACCAGGGATACTTTAAGGCTTCTCTTCGAAGAAGAATTCTTCTAGGTCGAATTGAACACGTATTTCTTTTCATGGCTGCTACCATGGATATATACTTCATCATATTCAATGGGTCATAGGATTAGCTCCCTCCTAATCCTTGCTTCATGTATGAGTGCATATCATTGTCTCCCTCCGTCTAACAAAGTCCATGCTTCCGTCTGCATCTTTATTGTCTTTCTACAATATATAATTGGTTCTCCCTATCTAACAAAGTCCACGCTTACATATTATTGTTTTCTACAAAACATCATAAGTCTTTTTCCAATTTCTGTCTTTGCTTCTTCTAAGTCTCTTCATGATTGATTCTGATTTCAGCTTATCTTGTAATCACTTTCATAGGTATAGTTCTTCTTGGAACACATTATTTTCCAAGAGATAAATATACAAGATATGTATAGCGACGATGCAACCAAGATATGTACAAGAAATAAGAAGAGTATTATTATCTTTAGAAGAAGTAGTCTCTTTCATCCTGCTTAGTCTTCTTTGTAGGTTCCTTTTCTTCGGCAACTAATGCTTCATGTTTCTCCTTCCTTTTCTTTAGCTTAGGACAATGATTCTTGTGGTGACCATACTTTCGATAGTTGAAGAATTGTATTTCTGAAATATCTTTCCCTTGATTTGTCTTCCTCTTTGAACCAAACTTCCCTTTGTTCCCGAAGTTCTTGAATCTTGCTGTGAAGGCTTGATCATTATACTTATTTTGAGGTTTCTCTTTTGCACTGATTCTTGATTCTTCTTGAGCACAAAAAGTCCAAAGTTCTTCAAATGTCGAATACTCCTTCCTTGTGTTCATGCTTGCGGCAAATGCATCCCATGTCTTAGGAAGACCATTGAGTACTATGTATACCAATCCCTTCTCTGAAATGATCTCTTCAATAGCTTGTAGTTGATCTCTTAACTTGGAGATCCTCAAAAAGTATGATGCTATGCTATCATCATCATTCATCTTCATGTCACAAAGCTCATTCTTCAGACTCATTATTTGTCCAATGCTTCTGACTTAGAAGAGGTTTGTTAGGGCATCATAAATATCCTTTAATGAGTCAAGATGGGAGATGTAGGGTATCAAGTGGTATTTTATAGATTCCACTATGATACTCATGGAATTGATGTCACCGTCTTTGAACTTCTCCATAACTGCAATGTTTTGTGGCTCCTTCTCTTTTCCTTCTTCAAACTCTGGTTCCATGATCTTTCCTTTCACAATATCCATCACTTTATTCTTGGAAAGGATGAGGTCAATCCTTGTCTTCCACGCTCTGAAGTTAGAGGCTCCATCTAACTTGTTCTCTGACTTCATAGAATAATTCATCATTGCTTTGGCTTGGTCAAACCCTAGATCTGACCGAAAAACACAAACTTGATGTCTTGGCTTGCTGAGAGTACCAGGAGATGTGTAAGGCTAGGGTGCACTGATCTATCTAGAAATTAGGTCAATCCCTTCACTTAAGGTTCCTCAATGAGAGGATTAGGGTTTTTTCAACTTCACCGACTAGTAACCCTAGCGGCAGTGCTATGGTGATTGCTCCTGCTAGAAACCCTAGCGACAATTCTTCAACGAGCTCAATATCCTTACGGCTATGTTTTCTTCCAGCGGTTAGACTGAATGAAGGAAGTGTGGGGCCATAACCTATTAGAATATAATGGATGTGCTCATTTTACCATTGACAATATCACTATTGTCACCCAACCATAGGCCAAAGCCACCCTCCAAGCACCTTAACCTTGACTAAGAATTATTCCGAAAGAAAACCCTAGGCTAGATAGCCAAACAAGGTGTAGCGCATCTTTCTCCAAGGATAGTACACCAACAATAGTTGATCTTATAGTCCAAACCCTAACCAAGAGATAGTCCAAAAGTAACTTCAAGCTGCAGCAGCTGTAATGGAAGCTCTCCTCCAAACCTGCGCACAAGACTGGGCACTACAATGCACACAAGACTGGGCACTATAGTGTGCACAAGACTAGGCACTACAATTCTGAGACTGCCTGCCAGAATGAGAACTGGCCTTCTGTATTTATACTAAATCTAGCTAACTGCCTGGGTCGACTTCTCATTCTGGGTATCTGTCTGTTCAATATATTATTATTTCTTCTGGCCGACTTCTTCTCTTTGAGGCTAATAACCTAATATAAATTATCTTCTTGAGTCAACAAGTCTTCTAGGGTTATTATCCAACTCATTAGGGTTTCTCTTGCTTCCCGGAGTATTCTATTCTCATCAGGTTTACACGTGGAGGTAAATACCTCCCGCAGCTACCATAATATCAACAAGTGTTCAACTAAATAAACAAAGCACAAGATGATCCTCTTTATATGTGAAGGGAAAAGAAAAAATGAGCTGATAAAGAAAAACAAAAATTCATGAAGAAAGATCATAAGATGATACATGGTCATCCCCTTTCCTATGGTAATCTTTCTGTCAATAGGATCCTCCCCATTGGAGTCTTTGATTATGGAGTCGCTAGGTAGATGATTACACTCAATTTTTTGTATCCCTCTCTTGTCTACCCTCAAAAGTTGGATCTATTTCATTCTCCCAGGGAAGCTAGCTTCACACCTCATTCCCTGACAATGATGCCTTTAATGTTAGCACTGAGAGTCACACTTAGACTGCAGTAAGTGAAATCCTAGTACCCATCAGAATATGAATGGATTAAATGGTTTGAGTAGGTGGATCAACAAGACTATAAAAGAAAGGGAGAGGGAAATAAAATGTTTGCAGAGGCATTCCATTGGGCATGGAGTTATAACATCCTACAAATCAAAGGAAATAAAAATGTATATTACACAAAGAGATATATAATGATGAGTAGTGATGCAGGAGCATTGCAAGCATTGTCAACAACCATGCAAACATGAAGGTGGAAGACAGCTGGGACAAGCGCCATCACATCTTTGCGCATGTTGAAATATTTTGAAAGTTTGAATGCACAAATATTAATGTAATAGTTAAGGAGAGGCGTACTTACATATTGTAGATAGGTTTTGAGTGATCCGCTCTCATCTGTAGAATGTAAAAGGCATTTATGCATAGTTAATGATAGTAGGTGAAATTTAATTGTAGATTAGACAGTTAGGGAGATGGAGGGAAAACCAACTATAGACACCCTCATCTTTGTATCATTGTATCATTGTCAATTGTATCATTAAGCATAGAGATCATTAGCATAGAAGAGAAGATAGTTGTAGCAGAGAGATGTGGAGAAGAACCCATGTACAGAAGTTCTGAGTTAAAATATGAATCTTTGATTCAGACTCATGGTGTTATAATGCTTTATGTGTATACATGTTGAATGTTATTCTTATGGTTCTATCATTCTCTCTGTTATTCATTCGTTGTTATGTTGTGAATGTATGATTTCATGTTGAATGTTTGAAGTCTGAGAGAGAAAGAGAATGAGTTTCAATTGTTTCTCTTCCTAAGTAAAAATTCCTGCAAAGAGTGCAGTGAAAATGTCCGCAAGGTGTGCGTCGACAGGATTCAGAGCTTATCTCTGGAATCTCAGGAGGGATACCGTTGCTCTCATTCCAACAAAAGTGCAAGTGAAGCACAAGAGCCATGCAAGGTATGTGTAGGCTGGTTGAAAGCTTAGAACTTATCAACTAAGGTTGAGGGTTGAAGGATTGCCGCAAGGAGTGCGTGCAGGAATTTCTTTGGAGATTCAAGTTTGCAAAGAAATCTCAAGAGAGGTAACACCTTTGAAAAATTGAAAGTAGGTTGGAGATAGAAATACTTCAAAGGGAGATGAGGTTCGAACTGTTCCAGTAGGAGTAAAGTCTTCAAGCGAAAGAATGTCCATTCATTCCATGGAAATTCTCGAGGAATGAATCGAGTGGTCGGAATTCTCCATGCAGAATCTGTGAAGTCCCAAGAGCTGTCAGATATTGAAGAGGAATAGGGGAGTTACGACGAGTATTGTTTTAAGCTTAGGAGAAATAGGCCATTGGATCCAAACCAACGAGGGTCGTCAGATTTCCCATGAACTCTCATTTCGGAGTTCAGAGCTTTGAAGAGGAAGAAGAATTCATGTCAGAGATAGCGACAACAGAGTGACAGGTGGCGTACTTGTCGCCAGACAGATTCAACCTTCATTGACAATTTTGGGGTTTCATAGGTTGGAGGGCCAAGAGCTTGGTCTCTAGGTTTGTGAAATCATGAAGTATGAAATCTCGAAAAGGTGAAAAGTTTTGTTGTGGGGCCAACATTGGGGAACGTGTCAGAATTTGGCATTTCAGCATTTTGGAAGACAAGAGGTCAGGATCTTTGTTCCTAGGTTCCTGAAATCGTGAAACACAATACAGTTGTGGGAGAAGACGCGATAACAATTTCGGTGAGTCGGCACTTCGGGATTTCGGTAGTTGGAGATCCAGAAACTCGGTAACAGGAGTCGCGAAGTCGCGAGATCCAAAGTTCTGAAATAGAGAAAGGCGTGATCACATAGTAGATCAGAGGATTTGAATTGGTTCTTAGTGTTTGTTCACGCGGGCTCAACTCAAAAGGACCTGTAGAAAGACACCAGTGTATGTGTGTAGGATTCCCCAAGGAGGAATCAAAGAGTCGATCAAACTCAGGGGAAGAAAAGAATGATCCTGAGTAGACCTCAACCCGAGGGTTCGGGGGGTATACACCAAGTGGTATCAGAACTTGACTCTGTTTGTATATTGCAGGCAGAGGAAGCGAGATGGAGAAGAAGAGTACTCTAGTACACATCAGTTGTGATATCAAGAGCATAGAAAGAGTTCTTTTCTTTCTATAGCAAAAAAGAACATTCTCAGCAATGTTGCCGAGAAGGAGAGAGAGGCCAATGCCTAATCTAGCAGTGGAAAGAGAAATGTGCGAACTATGTTCCTGGAATGATGCCATGGAAATAACACAGAGGCCCACAATCGACGTTGGGGATATCAGCGAGGATAAAAGTGAAAATGAAGCTGGACATGAAGAAACCGTTGCAGCCAAAGATGCAGCGGATGAACTCCTATTCAGGTCTGTTGCAAGGATAGGTGCCAGGGAAAAAATGGACATTCCAGTATATGAAGGAAACCTGGATGTTGAAGAGATTCTAGACTGGATTAGAGCTCTAGATAAATATTTTGACTATGAGGATGTCGAGGAAGACAAGAAGGTCAAACATGTTGTCACAAGACTTAAAGGGCATGCAACATTATGGTGGGATGAACTGCAGGCTGACAGACATTGCAAAGAAAAGAAGAAAATCAATAGTTGGGATAGAATGGTTGTGAATATGAAAGAAAAATTCATACCCAAGGATTATCAAATCACTATATTTCAGAGAATGAAGAATTTGAGACAGAAGGTGATGTCAGTGAAAGTGTACACTGAAGATTTCTACAAGCTAAACATCAGAGAAGGTCATCAAGAGAGCAATGATGAAAAGGTTTCCAGGTACATGAATGGTCTGAGATATGACATTTAGGATGAGATGAGCATGATGATCCTTCAGATAGTGGAGGATGCTTATCATATGGCTCGGAAAGGTGAAGAGAAGCTGATCCGAAATCAGGGTCAAAGAGGCCGAGGCAGAAGCCAAGCCAGAGGCAAAGCAGTTTCCTAAGATAGGACTCATAAATCCAAAGAAGAGAGGAAGAAACCTCAAATGAAATGTGAAAGAGGAGGAGGCCCACAGGGAAGACAATATGTTTATGGAAACACTTTTCCTCGTACCAGGGGAAGAGGAAGAGGATGAGGAGCCAAAATAAAATGTTTTACCTGTGGAAAAAATGGACATAAATCTTATGAGTGTCCAGACAGAAAGAAAGAAGGTGGTTAATCTCACATTGTCGAAGCACAAAGATGAAATGTTGAGGTAGAATATGATGAGGGTGGAAGGTCCTTAATGATGAGGAAACTTCTCTTAACGCCAGAGAAGGAGGCAAAGAACCCAATCCAAAGGTACAAACTTTTTTGGACTGCTTGCAAGACCAGAGGCAGGGTATGCAAAGTCATTGTGGACAGTGGTAGCACAGATAATCTTGTTTCTACAAAGATGGTAGAAAATCTAGAGCTGGAGACTATTGAACATCCAAGCCCATACAGAGTTTCGTGGATACAAAAAGGACATCAGGTAAATGTCAGTAAACAGTGTTTAGTTGAGTTTAAAATATGCGGATATAAGGATGAAATACTATGTGATGTCATTCCCATGGATGTTTGTCATATATTGCTGGGTAGACCATGGCAGTATGACAGGAATGTGATTCATGATGGGAGAAAGAACACATACACCCTGGAGAAGAATGGGAGAACTCACATGTTGTTGCCAATTAAGGATAAAGAAGTAAAACCTGAGGTAAGCAACACTGTACTTCTCATGAGTGGGAAGGAACTTCTTATAGAGGTTAAGAAGAAGGAAGATACACAATTCATCATGGTCAAAAATCCTAGAATTGTTTTATCCAGTACAAGAGTGGATGATTTACCAGAAGAAATCCAAAAGTTGTTGGAGGAGTTCGCTGACATAGTAGTGGATGAACTACCTTGTTTGTTTCCACCGATCAAAAGTATAAGTCATCACATTGATCTTATACCTGGATCTATTTTACCAAACAAAGCAGCGTACAGATTGACACCACAGGAGAATGAGGAAGTCAAGAGACAAGTCCAGGATCTAATGGACAAAGGATTGATTTGGGAAATCTTGAGTCCCTGTGTTGTTCCGAAAGTGCTCACCCCAAAGAAGGATAGAGTCTAGAGGATGTGTATAGACTCAAGAGCAATCAACAAGATAACCATCAGATATAGATTTCCATTGCCTAGGATGGATGATTCGATGGATTGCTTAAGTGGAGCAAGATTCTTTTCAAAGATCGATCTGAAAAGCGGTTATCATCAAATTCGGATGAGAGAAGGTGATGAATGGAAGAAAACATTCAAGACGAATGAAGGGCTATATGAATGGCTTGTTATGTTGTTTGGCTTAACTAATGTGCCTAGTAATTTCACGAGGTTGATGAATGAAGTCCTGAAGGATTTCATAGGGAAATTTTGCATCGTATATCTTGACGATATATTGATTTTCAACAAGACAGGGGCTGAAACTTGAAGCATTTGGCTACAATGATGAGGAGATTGCAGCAAGAGAAGTTGTTGATAAATGTGAAGAAATCACCATTTATGAGGATAGAACTCATTTACTTGGGTTTTGTTATCTCTGCAAATGAGTTGAAGATGGACCCGGATAAGGTGAATGCAATTAAGAATTGGTCATCGTCAAGGAGTCTATTTGAAGTTCGAAGCTTCCATGGATTGGCTAGTTTCTATAGGAAATTCATTCAAAATTTTAGTGGGATTAGTGCACTGATGATGGACACAATGAAGAAAAGATAGAAATGTTTTCATTGGACAGAGCAAGCAGAGAAAATCTTCAATCTTCTAAAGAAGAAGATCACAGAACAACCAATTTTGGTGTTGCCGGATTTTAGCAAGACTTTTCAGGTCAAGTGTGACGCAAGTGGATTTGCAATTGGGGCAGTATTAAGCCAAGATGACAGACCAATCGCATACTTTAGTGAGAAACTAAATGAGGAGAAGATTAAGTACTCCAGATATGACAAGGAATTCTATGCGGTCATACAATCATTGAAGAAGTGGAGGCACTATTTGGTTCTTAAGGAGTTTGTTTTGTACAACGATAATCGCACTTTGCAATTCGTGACTCAATAGGACAAGTTGAACCAGAAGCATGAAAAATGGTTTGAATACATGAAGAATTTTACTTTTGTAATTAAACATATTTCTGGAACTGCTAACAAAGTTGTTTATGCTTTGAGCAGGAAATGTTTACTTATGTAGGAATTCGTGGTCAAAACTTTGGGTTTCGATAACCTCAAAGAGATGTACAGAGATGATCCAAATTTTAAAGAGGCATATGAGGCATCTGAGAATCCAATTCTCAGGGACAGGAGCCAGTGGACCATATATGATCCAGGATGGATTGTTATTAAGAGGCAATCAACTGTGTATTCCAAAATGCTCCATGAGGGAGAATCTGCTGAAAGAAAAACACAGTGAAGGATTGGTTGGACATTTCGGTCATGATAAAACGTTCTCTAAGTTGAATGGCTCATATTTTTTTCTAGGAATGAGAATAGATGTTAATATATTTGTGGATAGATGTAGGATTTGTCAGCACACAAAAGGAAGAAGGCAAAACATAGGGTTATACTAGCCATTACCCATACTTGAGAGGCTGTGGGATGCAGTGAGCATGGATTTCATATTGGGGCTGCCAAGGACACAAAGGGGGTTTGATTCAATCTCTGTGGTGGTAGACATATTATCAAAGATGGCACATTTCATACCATGCCAGAAAACCAGCGACGCAACTCATATTGCCAACCTGTTTTTCAAAGAAGTTGTCAGACTTCACGGTTTGCCAAGAAGTATAGTTTCAGATCGGGACACCAAGTTCATGGGACACTTCTAGAGGAATTTATGGAAGAAACTAGGGGCAAATTTTAAGTTTATCTCAGCATATCATCCTCATATGGATGGCTACACAGAAGTTGTGAACATAAGCTTGGGAGATTTGTTGAGGAGCCTAGTGACTAAACACCACAGTCAGTGGGATCACATTCTACCACAGGAAAAATTTGCTTACAATGACTCATTCAATAGAAGCATAGGGTAGAGTCCATTCCAAATTGTTTATGGAATGTTGCCAAGAGGAGTTTCTGAATTGAAAGATTCGAAACAAGCTAAATTCAAAAGTGCTAGTGTAGAGGATTTTGCATAAGCGATGAAGGAGCTTCATAGCCAAGTTAGGGAGCAGTTGCATAATTTGAGTCAAGAGTACAAGCTCAGGGAAGATCAACATGGGTGAGAACTTCAGTTTGAAGTTGGCGATCTGATTCTTGCACACCTAAGGAAGGAAAGGTTCCCAAGGGGAACATACAACAAACTGAAAATGAAGAAAATTGGACCATGCAAGGTCATAAAGAAGTTTGGGGCAAACGCATATGAGATTGAATTACCTGATGGGATCAGAATTTCTTTGATATTCAATGTTGCGGATTTGTACCCTTACATAGCTAAAGAAGAAGGAGAAGACAATGAATAGATAGAGGTTCAATGGACTAAACAAATTCTTGTAGTTAAAAATCCATAGATGGAAACTATACTTGACAAGAGAGTCAACAAGAAGACCAGGAGAAAAGAGTATTTTGAATACTTGGTCAAGTGGAATGGACATCTAGTTGAAGATGCCAACTGGGAAAATGAAGCAGAAATTCAGAAGCATGGATAGTCCGTGCAAGAGCTCATGAACAGGAGTTCATGAAAATTTTCAAGAAAGGGAGTATGATGCAGGAGCATTGCAAGCATCGTCAGCAACCACGCAGACATGAAGGCAGAAGACAACTGGGGCAAGCGCCAGCACATCTTTGTGCATGTTGAGATATTTTGAAACTTTGAATGCGCAAATATTAATGTAATAGTTAAGGATAGGCGTACTTACATATTGTAGATAGATCTTGAGTGATCCGCTCTCATCTGTAGAATGTAAAAGGCATTTATGCGTAGTTAATGATAATAGGTGAAATTTAATTGTAGATTAGACAATTAAGGAGCGGAAGGGAAAACCGACTATAGACACCCTCATATTTGTATCATTGTATCATTGTCAATTGTATCATTAAGCATAGATATCATTAGCATAGAAGAGAAGAGAGATGTAGAAGAGAGCTATGGAGAAGAACCCATGTACAAAAGTTCTGAGTTAATACATGAAGCTTTGATTCAGACTCATGGTGTTATAATTCTTTCTGTGTATACATGTTGAATTTTATGCTTATGGTTGTATTATTCTCTCTGTTATGAATTCATTTTTATGTTGTGAATGTATGATTTCATGTTGAATGTTTGAATTCTGAGAGAGAAAGAGAATGAGTTTCAATTGTTTCTCTTCTTAAGGAAAAATTCCTGCAAGGAGTGCAGTGAAAACGACCATAAGGTGTGCGTCGACAGGATTCAAAGTTTATCTCTAGAAGCTCAGGAGGGATACCATTGCTCTCATTCCAACAGAAGTGAAAGTGAAGCACAAGATTCATGCAAGGTGTGCGCAGGCTAGTTGAAATCTTAGAACTTATCAACTAAGGTTGAGGGTTGAAGGATTGTCGCAAGGAGTGCGCATAGGAGTTTCTTTGGAGATTCAAGTTTGCAAAGAAATCTGAGGAGAGGTAACAACTTTGAAAACATCAAAGGAGGTTGGAGATTGAAATACTTCAAAGGGAGACGAGGGTCGAAGTCTTCCAGTAGGAGTAAAGTCTTCAAGCGAAAAAACTTCCATTCGTTCCATGGGGAAGAATCGAGTGGTCGAAATTCTCCGTGGAGAATCCGCGAAGTCCTGAGAGATGTCATATCTTGCAGAGGAATAGGGGAGTTACGACGAGTATTGTTTTAAGCTCAGGATAAATAGGCCATTGGATCCAAACAAATAAGGGTCATCAGATTTCCCATGAACTCTCATTTCAGAGTTCGGAGCTTTGAAGAGGCAGAAGAATTCATGCCAGATATAGAGACAATAGAGTGACAGGTGGCATACTTGTTGCCAAACGAATTCAACCTTCGTTGACGATTTCGGGGTTTCGTAGGTTGGAGGGACAAGAGCTTGGTCTCTGGGTTCGCAAAATCGCGAAGTCTGAAATTCTGAAAAGGTGAAAAGTTTCGTTGTTGGGCCAGCATTGGGGAACGTGTCAGAATTTGGCATTTCGGCATTTCAGAAGACAAGAGATCGGGATCTTTGTTTTGAGGCTCTCGAAATCATGAAACGCGATACGGTTGTGGGAGAAGACACGATAACAATTTCGACGAATCGACACTTCGAGGTTTCAGTAGTTGGAGAGTTGGAAACTCGGTAACAGGAGTCATGAATTCGCGAGATCTGAAGTTCCGAAATAGAAAAAGGCGTGATCACGTAGTAGATTAGAGGATTTTAATTGGTTCTTAGTGTTTGTTCACACGGGCTCAATTCAAAAAAACTTGTGGAAAGACACTAGTGTATGCATGTAGGATTCCTCGAGGAGGAATCAAAGAGTCGATTAGACTCAGGGGCAGAAAAGAATGATCCTGAGCGGACCTCGACCTGAGGGTTCGAGGGGTCTGCACCAAGTAGATGCATGGTGAATATGAAAAAAGGAATAACATCCATTATACAAAGATCCTTTCTGTAACAAATAAAGATTTTCTTAAACAATGAACAATGATTTAATGGGCAAGCTACAACATATCTTCTATTGTTCATTAATCCATCAATCAATGGAAGTTATGATCCTCAAAACCTACAATATATTCAAGAAAGAAGATAAAAAAGAAGTTGGAATACAAAGAAGACAATCTGATAACAACTCTCATGAATATTTATTAGCAAAAAATGTCATTACAAATAGGCCCTCGGGCTTACAAATGAGAAACTAAAACTTCTCCTCTATCTCTCTCTTCTCTTGGCTCATGAATCCAACCCTTTTCTCATCAAAAACCCTTTTATTTATAGTGAATAATATCTATATACCCTAAGGAGGTCGAAACCAAGGAGCTACATAGGATCCTCCTCCATTTAGGAGTCTTGTTAAAAAAGATTCCAACAAAAGCCTAACAAATTCCTATTATTTTGGGATTTTCTCTATGATGATAAATGCCTTTTGAAACAGGTCATCTTGATTGATCTGGAGATGTAACACATGTCTCTCATGTCCAAAAAATTACTAGGATACCATTCAAATATTCCTTGACAGGTGGCAACCTCCCAACAAGGCAAATATCCAAACAATAACCGCTGCTGGAAATTCTGTAGCGTCGTTGTAAAACAGTTCTTCACATTCCGTAGAGCCCTTTATGTGTCTGGCTAGGTGATTTCATACTTCCCTTTATGTGTCTACCTAGGTGATTCCATAATACCTTTTATGTGTCTAATATCTCTCTAACCATAACATGTTTTGCAAAAGTAAGAGAGAATTTTTTTATCTAGTATGTGATGAACAAAAACCTCCTCCAATTTTCAAAAATACATTCTCATTTGTTCACAATCCAAGTTTTAATTTAGTCACTCAAGAATTACAAAAGAACAATGTGCTCTCAGCATAAACGCAGTGTGGTATTTGAGAGGGTGTTTGAAGGCCTTCTTAGAGGAGTTTTGGACTGCAAGAGATATGGTTGGAAAGCTTATGATGTCTACTACACAATGGAAACATCAAATACTGCAAACGCCTTCCCAAAACCCCTAAAAAAATGAATTGAAGTTAATCTATCCAAAAGTACAGGAACCCTCCTATAGAAATTGTATTTTTGGAAATTATCTCAAATTATAATACAATCTTATGTGTTAACAAAATTGAATAAATAAATTGGTACTAAAACCTAGTTGGAATATGAGACTAATGCAATTTTAAGTACATTGTTTCCTTTTTAATTATATATGTTTTGTCATTTTATATGTTAAATAGGAAAATATGTTCACCAATACAAGTTCTATACCCTCTAGGGAATTAAGACCTTAATAGTCCTATGAATCCCTACCTAGTTGATCCATTTTGTTGATTCTAATTTTGAAGACTATAAAAAGACTAAAATGTATATTATTTTAACTACATTAAAAAAAAGTTTAGGCATAGAAGTTTCATGGGGTTCGCATTAAATGAACTTGTGACATAACACATGCATTTATATGATATTAAATAATACATCTTATTTCACTAAATATCGATAAATACCTCCCAAAATCCCTTTTTTGAACCCCCCCAATACATATTTACAATTAAAAAAAAAACTATTTTTACTAGATATCCCCTATTTTTACTAGATGCACCATTTTATAAGCCCAAAATACCTATAAACCCCCCGATACACCACATCTCCACCACCAATATCTACAATATATTGACTCTATTTTTTACAATTTTAAAACCCCTTTATGAATGAATGTGATAATATATCGGTCAACAAAGTGAATTCTCCGTGAAAAGTTAATTTTAATGAAAAAGCTATTTGTTTCTTTGTAAAATTGGACATCACTAACATTAGATATAACTAATATGGATTGAGAATAAACTTTTTTTATATAAAAATGATCCATATTTCATTGATAATTTTAATATTATTATAAAAATTAATACTGTTAAAATAATGGAAAGAAATATAAAAAAACCAAATACCATATATAAATAAACAAAATTACATATGTGTGAGGTATTGGTATCCCAAAAGAGAAATACATTGAAACAATTGCATTAGTACTGGAGGTATCCGTATGTGTGAGGTATCCCTGTCAGGTATCCCAATAGAGAAATAAATTGAAACAATTGCATTAGTACTAGAGGTATCTCAATAGAGAAATACATTGAAGCAATTTCATTAAGAGAAATACATTGAAATAATTGCATGAGTGGTGGAAATTATGACTAATGCATCCTAGAGCCATGTAGAAGTACTATCAAATCATAAGAAGTGCATATGTGAGCTAATTAAATACTGACAAAAATGATACTATATAGAAAAATAGAAAACATTTTGTATTGACACACATAATTACAAGTGGCAAGTTTTCAATATTAACTACTAATGTATCATTAAATTTAGTTCAAAGGTGTCTACAATCCATCCTTGATAATAAAAGATAAGTTACTATGTTTATACCCGATATTTGGTAAAAGAATATGGGGTGGAGGTAACTCACTATGAGCTCATTTTTCAACTCTCGAGCTATTTTAACTCTTACATGAAATGATTACATGGATTGATCCAAGAAGTTGCACCCACCTAGAATTGAGTAAAGAAATTAGTAGTAAAACCTAGGTAGAATATGTCACTAATGCCATTTTGAGTACTTTGTTTTCTTTTTAATTATCTATGTTTTGTAATTTTATATGCTTAATTTTAGAACAATTTTTTCACCCATACAAGTTCTATACCCTTTCAGATACAAAGATTTTCATAGGCTTATGAAGTCCTATCTAGTTGATCTGTTTTGTTTATCCAAATGTCCTTTTGAAAAATATAGAAAAAACTCAAATGTTTTTTTATTAATTACATTAATAATGTTTAAAAACATACATGTTAGTTTTAATAAAGAAGTTAATTGTTTCCTTGTAATATTGGGCATCATTGATATTACATAGAACTAATCTTGATTGAAATAAATTTTTTTAGATAAAAATAATGCATATGTCATTGAAAAAATCAATATTGTTAACAAAGTTAATACTATTAAAACAATAGAAACAAATATAAAAAAACTAAATATCATACTTAATAAAATTATAGTTCAACAAATATAAAAAGACTAAATACCATATTTAAAAAAATTATAGTTTCACTATACATGTGTGTGATGTATCTCAACATAGAAAGACATTGCAACTCTTGTATTAGTGATAGAAATTATGACTAACGCATCCTACGGTAATGTACGAGTACTATAAAATCATAGAAACTACAAATGAGAAATAAATAAATATTTACAAAAATACATTATAAACTATATATAAACCTTGTCATATATATATATATATATATATATATATATATATATAATCAATGAATTTCAATGATATGAATTTATACTAACCTTATCCATGAAACTATCTTATATAGGAGGCTTCCACCAATCCATGACAAGTCTACTCAGAACTTGAGCATCGATGATCATCACATGAACTATAATTACAACTTCTTTTCTATCAATGTGACCTCACCTAACTATAAATTGTTGCATGGCTTGGAGGCCCAAACCCAACCCCTCCATCATTAGGTTGTACATGGTCTAAAGATCGATTTTGATGGGATAAAGTAATGGATGTGATATGTTGATGTAAACTACGGGTTATGGTGGAATCAAGGTTTGAATTTGATGAATGTTATCTAAAATTACATGATATTGAGTAATGGTGGTAGGCCTTTTCCTAGTAGGGAAAGGCACTTCCAACGGGTCATACCTGATATTCTATCAATCTTGCATAGACCCATGGCCTACCCCTTGGAATTTACCAATCCCAAACTAGTAGACATGGTGACTTAAAAAAAAATCAACCCACAATTTTCTAAGCAAATACAATGGCACCTCCTGATTATTGTAGGTAGGTTTGTCAAAATCCATAAATATCCCATCCATATTGTGGTCTATATATTGTTCGTATGTGCACTAGTCCATGAAAATATTCTTCTTTGTCACAAGAGGGTGTAAAATAGTTAAGGGGTCAATAAACAAGGTCATGAGATATTGTATTGAAATTTTTAAACCACTTGCCTATTTTTCATCTAACCTCTTGCTATAGTATTTAAAAATCCTGGACCTATATTTGGAAATATTAGATAAATTCCCTCGAGCATTGGCAATGAGTATACAATGGTATCTACAGATGTAGCGAGTGAAAGGTGTGAGGGATCTCTCATGTTTCTAAAATAAAAACCAGGTTTCTCAATGACTTAAGGTCATTATCGGTTTCAGTGTTTTCATCCATACCTACTAGATGGGGGTTAGGATTGTGTATTTATTCAATAGGTTATGGTGTGTTTGGATTTTTTTCATGTGTTGGTTCCATGAAAATATAATTTATATGATGCATTTGAGCAGGAATAAAATATATTTTATTTACTTTTTAATTTGAATAATTTAATAGATATTAAAAAAAACAAAACAATGGAGGGGTAAACCTACCTCAAATAAATGAAAGAAACACTAAATGAAAATGATGAAAATTTCCCTCATCCTCATGGAAATAAGATGCACATTTTTTCTCCTCAAATTATGCCTCCTTCTAGTTAAAATGCGTAACGTAGTTTAGAATACAGTTACAAGTTGTGGGTATTTTATTTCATAAATACATAGAACAATGTGTGTGCACTTAGGAATGCATGCATGTTCCTAAAAATACACACACATTATTTGATGTCATGACCTAATAGTCTGTTGGTAGCCTATGTGGCAGTTTGAAGGGGGCTAAAGATTTATGAAAAGGAATGTGCATGAATTTTCAAAAACATTTGCATGCTTTCCTAACCACACCATTGTCAATTTTTCAATCATAAAATTTGTATGAGGGCCTGTATTGAGAGAAGAATTTATAGATTTGTACAAAGAGTAAAAGGAATTATAATATTTGAACTAGTCTTATAAAAATGAACAAGAAACTATAAATAAATAATGAACAATGTTTTTTTTTAAGAAAAAAAAGGAACTATAGATTTCTATTAAGAGCATACAAAATCGTACACCCTTGATTCTGGGGGTCCTTCCAAAATGGAAACCAGGGAGCCCCTCAAAATTTTGAGGTCACCATAACTGAAAAAATACCGCGGGATAGAACGTTCTCCTTACATCTGGGATACATTTCTGTTTTGTTTTTCATGGCCATAAGAACATAAGATGAGATCAAAGTGGTGTAACAAAAAGAGTTAATGCTGGTGTGTCTTATGAAACTAAGGAACTTAAATTTCTTATACATAGAATTTTGATTGTAGATATCAAAAAAAAAAATTACCTTACAAGGCCTAAAGCTGAGAAACACATGCTATTTTGGTGGGAATAACTTGGAAGGGAGAAAGAAAGCACTCGGGGTCAAGCCCTGGACCAAGAGAGATCACTTTCCTAAATGTTACACTATCCCATTGACGAGGTGAGAGTCCAGATTTGAAATATCCTCATTCATCAGTATGGGTTGCTCCTTGTTTCCATTAGAACTTCCCCCGACCCCCTGATGCTTTTAATTATCCTTATTGGCCTCATGATCCCTTTCTATACAACTAACTCCAAATTTAGCTTTGCAAAAAATTTCAAATTTTACTTCAAGAATCCTTACCACTTGCCTAGTTTTCGTGTTATCTTGTTGTTGATGCACTAAATCTTGGGCATGCTCCTTCTACTATTTCTCTATAGTTTGGATGACCATCTTTTTTTTTTTATCTAGTAAAATTCCACCAAGAAGAAGTACTTGGTGTATTTGGTGCATGTTTGACTCGGGTCCAGGACCCAAACATTTTCCAACCCTCCTCTTTATGCCAACCTCCTCTTGGATCTCAACATTGACCATTTTTTTCTAGTAGAGAAGAGGCTATGGAATTTTGTATTGTCCTCCCTCGTGGTGGACTCCGCTCTAGATATTGATTTGGTCCATGCAAAATGAGTCTTTCTAGGAAAATACCTACTCTTTGTTTCACATTTATACTTACCACGACTGACAGGATTGGGAAAGGTGGTCGGGCCAATAAGTTCCTTCTTGGACACCATCCTCTTACGATTGGAATCCATCTCCCTTATTCCACCCCCTTTACTCTTTCTTTGTTGGGAAGAGAAAAAAATATCTATCTCGATTGGAAACCCACTAGAGGCTACACAAATTATTCTCCAAATTGCATGAAGGAGATTAAGATAGAAACTCAAGGAGAAGGAAATCCCCCAAGTCACCCCCTTAAAACCATTATCCTAGACCCTTAGCAACGTTCTGAGACTATCAAGACTTACTTGACTCTTCCCAAATTTTGTGTTATTTTTGTGAGACAGATTCCTCATATTGCCATTACTATAAATAGAACTGGCCTCCTTCTTCTCGATGTGGTTTCACCGCATTATCTTGACTAGCTTAATATATTTCATCATATTCCCATGAGACCTGTACATAAAACTTGTAACCATAATACCATTTCTACCTATGTTGGAAACCATTAGCGTCACAGTATCTCCATTTATCTTAGTATCCTTCTCAATTATGGGCCTCCATACCTTCATTACTCGAGAAGTATTTCTTCCCACTAAATTCCATTAATTTATGTCCTCTTCCATGTGCATAATATTGAGGTTTGAGTCCTGATCTCCAAGGACCAAGTGTTGGTGAATTGACATTTAGAATTTCATGGAGACAAATAGATCCCTCATAATGAGGCCATCCACCTCCCCAATTGTCACCCAATCTTGGATGAAGCTATCACAACTAGCTAATCGGGCTATTGTATCCCTAAAAGTACGTAGGCCCACCTCCCTCCACAACCACCTTCTCTCTCTAGGGATTTGAACCACTGTCACGTTCGCAAGGTAATATTCTACTACATTTTATTTTCTCCCAACATGTTTTGGGATGATGGTTGATATATCCCTTATGGATTTAGCAATCTATGAAAAAACAAACAATAACCTATGGTTCGTCGAAATTATCTCTAGGTGGGTGCCATCAATTATTTTTCTCATCCCATCGATGAGAATCTATGAGTCACGTTCTACTATCAAATCTTTCTAGTCCAGGTCCATTTCAATCCTCAAACTAGCTAGCAAACCTACCAGTTCATATCCATTATTAGTGTTATTCCCAAGGAGGATAGTGTATATGCTCTGTATTTCCCTGATAGAGTCCCTAAAAACCCCTCTTGCCCATGTTTGACCCAAATTTCCTTTTGAGGCTCCATCAAAATTCATGTTCAAGAACCTCATGGGTGGGGGTTCCCAAATTTCCTTACTTTGATGATTTTTAGCTGGAATTTTCCTTTCCTAGGCTATGGGATGGACTAGGTTTAGTTGCTAGTTTTTAAGGATCCCGATTTCCTCCCCTGTGGTCTTCCAATCCTCCTCCTACCATGTAGAGGAAGTTTTTGTTTCTTGTATGTTTGTTAGGATGCCTTTCCATATTTGGTCCATTTTATTGTGTCAGCTTCTGAATATCCTATGGTTTCTTTCCTTCTAGGTATTCCATAGAAGAAAAGCCAAAAATATCATCCAGATTCAATTAAGAAATTGATTTATATATGGCTATGGTCTCTATTATTCAATAGTTCTACTAATTTTGTGTCTTGCTCTGTCCATGGTTTTGAAGTACATCGTTCCTCTATCCCATAGTTCCAACACCACCCTGCACTCACTGAAAAGATGATTCAAAAATTCTCCCTCTTAGATGCACATTATGAAAATGCATGGTCCTTCACACCCTCTTCGAATGATTCTGTCCTAGGTTAAAGTTGTGTAGTGGAACACTAGCCATAAGAAATTCACCACTTTTTGCCATTGGTGTGAGTTCCAAATATTGTTCCACAAGGGTACTTGGGTTGTATCTTGGGGGTTACACACTTGCTGGTAAGGTTCCTTTATGTTTAATTTCCCATTCCCTTGTTTTCCCCATCTTAGGATGCCCTTCTCTGGTTTTACATTAATAATTCTCAGGGTCAGGGTATGTTCCAACTTCTATCATAAGTTAGTTCCTTCCTAGTTTCCTAGCCACACTGGAAGAGGCTTCTAGGGTATTATATCCACCAAATTTTGACTATGATATTCTTCCCAAAAATGGTTAACCTTTGTTCATCCAACTTCCCTAGTCCACTCTTGAATGTTCTAAAAAGTCACTTTTGTACTTAAAGAAGGCACATGTTCCCATGCATCATCCCAGAATAAGGTCGACCAACCATCGTGTATCTCCCAGAAGCTTTGATGCTAGAAAATCTCTTTGCTTTTCCATGCATAGTTCCAAATGAGTGATCTATGGAGATAACCTTCCAACAAAATCCTTTCATTAGGAGGGGTATCCTTTCCATATTTGGCCATCCAGATTCTTTCCCAAAGAGCATTTGGATTCTTATTCCATATCTAGTATAATTTGGTTGTTAAAGCTTGGCCCATATTTTGGGGATCCCTGATTCGTAAACAACCCCCCCCCCACCTGCTCCGATTTAGTAGTACGATTTTTTTACTAGGAAACAAAGCCCCATTTTATTTTCTATTTAGCTCCTACCAAGATAAATTTTCTCTGGATTTCCTAGATTCTTTGTTGGATGTTTGTAGGAGCTACTAGGACTAAAAATAGAGAGATATTCATGGCCACCAAAACTTATTTAATGAGAAGGTCCCTTGTCAGGAAAGTCAGGAATTTGTGAGTCCAACTGTTGAGGTGGTATTCCAGCTTTACCAGGAGCTCATGCTAGGAAGGGTTGCGACGAGATTTATACAGAAGAGGGGATCCTAGGTATTTTGAAGACAAGATATCTCTTTGGAAGCTTAAGTGATATTGTGTTGGACTGCTACAGTTGTAATAAAAAGGAAAATTTTGTATTTTTCTTGATTTATCTGCATTCCCAAGGCTTCCATGAAAATGTTTAGGATGCACTTTATAGATCTCACCTCCTTGACTGTGGGATGACCCATTAAAATGGTTTCATCCACAAATTGAATATGGGTGAGAGGTTCTGAATGATGGAAAATAAGAAGGTATTGGAGGTTCCCTTCCTGGAGGGACTAATTGATGAACTCCGTGATCCTTCTGCCAAAGTTATAACTAGGTAGGGGAGAAGGGATCACCTTGATAGATACATTTGGAGGATTTGAAGGTTACTGAAGAGGAACCATTAACCAAGATGGAAACTAATGATGAGGAGATCATGCCAGATATCCATTTGATCCATGTTTGGTCAAAGCTAAAAGCCCCATAATTTGTTGCAGGAAGCCCCAATTAATCCTATCATAGGATTTAGCTAGGTCCAACTTAATCATCATTCCTAGTTCACCACTCGTTTTAAGAGGGTATATGGATTCACGCGCTACTATTATGTCATCTAGAATTTGTATAGCTTCGATGAATCCTCCTTGCTCCTGAGAAATAATTTCCTGTAGAAAAGGTTTCAATCTATTTTCAATTACTTTAGTTATAATATTCTATATTACATTGCATAGGGAGATAGGGTGGAACTTCTCTGCCAATTTAGCTTCCCTTTCCTTGGGTATTAGGGTCAAGAAAGTTACATTGAAGGCTTGTAGGACTAAGTGTGACCTTTTGTATTCTTTCACCACTTCTAATGCATCTCTGCCTATCATACTCCTACAAGATTGGAAAAATTCAGAGGTAAAGTTGTCTAGACCTGGGGCCTTCCCATTTGACATTTATTTAACAACTTCCTCGGTCTCTTCCAGAGTCACCTGTCGCATCAGACTATTGTTTTGTTATGGAGAGATTATTTTAGGAATAGATCTTGTGATCTAAAGGGTGGCCTCCCTCCTATTTAGGTCAGGTTCTTATAGTAATTTGTTGTAGTGTCTTACTAACTCTCTTTATATATAATTATGTTATTCTAGCAAGGTCCACTCTTAATTTTGCAGGGAGGAAATATGATTTTGGCTTCTTCTCGAGAGAAGGGAATTATGGAATTTTTTTGTGTTTTTATCCCCTTCCTGTAGCCATTGAATTTGACATTTTTGGTGAACTAGAATCTCTTCCTGATTGTCTCTTTCATTTATCTCTTTTTTGAGATGCTCTTCCTTTGACTTTATATCCTAGGATAAACCATGAAGAATTACCTATTTTTGAATCTCCTCCATTCCTCCCTCCAATTTCCTCCTTTCCACTTGAATTTTCTTGAAGACTTTCTTATTCCATTTTCTTATGCAAGATTTCATGTATTTCAACTGCTACCGGAATTGGTACATCTTGGTTGCATGAATATTTGGTTGATTATTCCACAACACTAGAATCATTTTCATAAACTTTGGATTCCCAAGCCATCATTTTTCAAATATGAAAGGCTAGGGTCTGGGGGTTATATAATTTTCCCAGCTTAGAGATATAGGCTAGTTGCCTGAACCACAGGAGGGATTGATTTTGTCCACCAATGCATGTTTATATTGAAAAATGCTCTATGGGACTAGGAATATATCCAATCACTTTGTTTCCTATTTCAATTCCTCTCTTTCATTATTCCAGGTAAATTTACCACCTTGGCTCAGGAGGTCCACCAGTTTACCCTTGGATATCAAATCCTTGAAAAGTATACTCTTTGCATCCAACTTCCTTAAACCACCTTTCATTTTTTCTAGCAAAGCGATCAAGTTGAAATCTCCCCCTATAATCAAAGGTTGGTCTTGCAAGAGATGAACCAAATGATAAATTGCTTCGATAATGTCCCTTTTCACTTCCAGGGTCATGGGTCCATATGTTGGATTACTGAGAAGGGGGGTGAATCAATAATAGAGCAATTTAATCCTTTTTAATCATATAAAGCAAGTGTTATATCAATGTAGCATTATCATACAATAATTGCAGAGTAAATAAACAATGAACAAATGAACAATCATACACATACATAGTACACCCGTGTTTTTACGTGGAAACCCAAAGCGGGAGAAAACCACATAAATTTTTTTCTTATATGTCTTTAAGAATAACATTCATTGGAAGCATCAACTTCCTTTGTTGTCTAGCTGCAACTGGAAGGAGGCTCCAACCCCCTAGTTTCTCAAGCTACAACCTGAGGGAAGCTCCAAATCTCCAATTATCTGACTACAACCAGAAGGAGGATACAACCCCCTATGTCTTCTAGATACAACTAGAAGGTGGCTACAATCACCTTTCCTTTCCCTGTCTAACCACCCTGACGTAGAAGTATAATGATGGAACCATTGTCGCACTATCACTGTGAGATATACTGCTATAAAAGTGTACCAATCAACCTGTAATCAACCTGTAATAACCTATACCAATAACCTAAGAAAAAATGTACCATACATCTACCTGGACCTCAACCTGCACAATAAACAAATGCATCAACCATGCACCAAACCTGTACAAATAACCTATCACAATAACCTGTCCAAACAACCTGTAATCAAAATGTACCATAAAGAAGTGTATCAACCATGCACCAACCTATACCACAACTTGTATCATCAATGATTGCATCAACCATGCACCAAATATGTACCAATCATGCATCAAATAAACATAAACTATGATTCATCAATATGTACCAACATCATCAACTATACACCTCATGTATGTGCCAACTCATCAACTACTTGTCTCAACCATGTACCCAACATGTACCTCAACCAAAAGCCCTCATAAATTTCATCATCCAAATCTGATTTGTAACTCTATAATAAACCTGCTATATATGATCACATGTCTGCAAACCTTTAGTAACTTTAACAACAAGAGACTAGCATTTTCATCAAGCTTTACTTTAGTCTCATGTGACTAGTTTTGGATTAGTCAACAACCCTAACTTGAAATAATCATAAATATGTATCTGTAATGAATAAAGGTCTAAAAATGATACACAATGTTCTTTAGTGTCTTTAATGCAATTCTTCTAGATTTCACTATTTGTAACCTCTCAGAAAAGGAGTTATGGTAAAAATGGCATACCTTGTTGAATTATGGATTATTCTAGAGAGTGAAATTGTAGAGTGTGCCCCACACGCATTTTTGGTTGTATGGATCTGAAAATAAATCAAAGAATACTACAGACTTTACTCTAACCAATACATTTTTTCTTACTGAATTTGGATCTGTAATGAAGAAGTTATGACATTTTTACCCGAAACACCTATTTTAGACTAGTTTCAAGACTAGCCACAAACCCTATTTTCCACGAAGTGTAACTCCAAAAATACAACGACCCACAAGTGGAAATGTTTATCATATTGGATATGTTTCCTCAATGACCTCCCAATTTCACGGTCTGAATCATTCTAGAAAAAAGTTTATTGTGAAAATGGTGAGATAACCTGAAAATAACATACCTTAGAAAACATCATCAAAACAAGTTATCCGCCCTTGAATTTCGGCCTTGTTTACTTCACCTTCCCTCTGAAATTCGGCTTAGATATCCTTTGGTTACCTTATTCACTTGTAGATACTCAATATTCTCAAGTTTGATTAAAATGAGAGAGCATTGCCTCTTATTTATACTTTCATGTAGCTTCCTGAAGGGGTTACCTTTTAACCATCTTAACCCACTTTCCTTATTTTAGGGTTAACCCACTTATAACCACTTGTCCACTTAGTAATTTGTCCATTAAATTTATTATTTAAATAATTTCTTTTGTATCCACATTGACTTATAGTACACTCATCACTTCACTTTATTATTTAAATTACCTTCGAACTATCTTAACCCACTTTCCTTATTTTAGGGCTAACCCACTTCTAACCACTTGTCTCCTTAGTAATTTGTCCATTAACTTTATTATTTAAACAATTTATTTTGTATCCACTTTGAATTATAGTACACTCATCACTTAAATTTATTATTTTAATAATTTCTTCTTTGCAACCACTTTGACTACTTTGACCTTTTGGGGCTTCTAGATGACTCATGAGGGTTCTCCAACTTCACATGGCCATAACTCTCTAACCGTGAGGAGTTATGTGACGTTCCACATACCACCAGAAATGGAATGACATGTACTATCCATATAGAATAATATTACCTTAAAATATATTAAAAATCATACCATTATACATCAAACAATCTTGGGTCCATTACCCAAACTTTTTGCTACAAGAATTCTCTACCATACTTTCTTCAAGGGTTGACATCAATGAAAGCCAACACAAATAATCAACAATATCCCCCTTTGTCATTGATTGCAACACTCTGATGCGATACTGAAGTCATATTACTCATGCTCCCCCTGTGACCATTGATCCCCCTGGAACCATGCCTCTGTGCACTTTCTCCAAGCATTCACCTTTGCATTTGTGAAATATCTCCCCCTTTGTCATCAATGGAAAAAATATCTTTCCATATCTGGTTACTCCCGCTAGTTAAAATTTCCTTAGGGATACTCCCCCTGACTGAAATCTTCTTGAAACTGATCCACCAACCTGAAATTTCCTCATTATGGTGCTTCCTTGTGTAAATCTAATACATATAAAATAAGCATTCAAAAAAATTCATTTTGGAGTAGAAATTGCCGACAAAGATACTCAAAGGATCCCCTTGGAAGCAGTTATGTAAATATGTCTGCCACTTGTTCTTTTGTTCCCACATATTCAACTTTGATGTTCTTCTCTGCAACATGTTCCTGTAGAAAGTGATACTTTATTGGAATGTGCTTTGTCTTGGACTACATCATCGGGTTCTTTGAGATACTGATGATGCTTGTATTATCACAATAGATTGGAATGGGCTCATCATACTCAACCTCTATATATGTCAAATTTTGTTTCATCCATAGAACCTAAGTACAACATACTGATGTTGTAATATACTCTGCTTTGGTTGTAGATAAAGATATTGATGAGTGTTTCTTGCTTAGACAAGATACTAAACACTCACCCAAGTCGAATGTTGCTCCACTAGTGCTTCGTTGGTCATCAATTCAACCTTCCCAATCTGCATCTGTGTAGAAAATAAGTGATAGATCCTTTCCTTTTGGATACCACAATCCAAAATCTTATGTTCCTTTGAGATACCTGAAAATCCTCTTCACTGCTAATACATGTGATTCCTTTGGTGCTTCTTGAAATTGTCCCAGATGTCCTACTACCTTCATTACATCTGGTATGGATGTTGTCACATATAGTAAGATATCAATCATTGACCTGTATTTCCTTTGGTATTCCTTTCCATAGCTCGTAGGGAGTTTTTTCATTGTTGCATCTGAGCATTACTTTGTTTTGAATGTGAACTGTTCTATGTACTGCATGTGTCCAAAGAGTATTTGTCAATTTTGAATCCATTAGCATCGTTCGATCCATTTCCTATATAAATATCATCCATTATGATAATGTTCCTTTGTCTCTAAGATAATATCTAAACCAATCTATGAATCCATGCTCTCGTCCACTGTCATATATCTATCCAAAACTACTAAATGTTCTTATGAATCCATCTTTGTCCATACTGTCCAAGACTCTACTACACAATTGTCCATAATGATGACCCATTTATCACTATACTATCATGAAGTCTTCACTACTAAAATTGATTGTACTTCTACTAACCGACTGCTCTGGATCTGTCTTCTCAAACTTTACAAGTTGCTCAAAGGATGGTTCTTTGGTCTGTCACAACTATCACATAGACCCCCCCTGTCTAATATTCATATTACCTGAGAGTCTCTAAGCCGGATTGCTCAGAACAATTCATTCTCCGATGTGTATTCATCATCATCTTCATTGGTAGATTCATCATCTTTCTGAGCTTTGACTTATTTCTTTCTATATGTGGATTCAACTTTCACTACAATGCATGAAAGTACAATCTCTTGAACATGTTCCTTATTTACCTATCCTTCTTTTCTTTCAGTTATTTTCCAAATTTTTTTGTATCTGACGTATTTATCTGTAGAGTTTTCTTCATCTCCTTTTATTTCCAATCTTGTGATCTCTTGGACCTGGTATTTTTTTTTTCTTATCCATACTTTCTTATATCTGATATCATTGTTCTCTTTCATGGAAGTATCGATCATGCTTCTACAATCACTAGATATGTGTCCATTGTTATGACATTTGTAACATTCGATGTTACGTGGGGCCAAATAGACACTTCTTGCTTGAACATTTATTTTATAATCCCTACAATCTACAACCTTGTGTCCAAAATTAGTACAGTAAAAAGAATGACCATAAAAGAAATTTGCATACCTAGGAGAGAATGATCTTCTTTTTGGTGTAGTCCTTCTGAATTTATTCCTTGAATGGTCATGATCATGATTGAAGCTTCTTTATGGCTTGAACATGGATGGTCTTATTGAAGATGTATCTTCAATAGTTTTCTTAGATTCTGGTTGATCATGATTCCTTCCTTTGAGTACTTCTGCATAACTCTTTCTATTTTCTTCATTCCTTTTCTAGCAACCTAGAGTGTTTCTCTTCATTCTCTATAACCGATGTGGGTGTCTATGTCTCTTCAATGTTCTTGCTGAGCTTGGCGATTTTACTTCTCAACGTGACAACTTATTATTCAATCTTATCAACCTCTTCTTCTTTCTTCATTATCTGAGACTTCATGACTTCTTCAAGATGAATTTTTAATGTGATTATTTCTTCTTCAAGTCCTTTCTCTTCTTGACCAAATTCTGTCTCAAGTTGGTTTAGATCGTTCTATATTTCCTTAAGATGATTTGTCAATATATTCTCTCTCATTCCTTCTTCTTCCTTCTGTCTAGCTATGTTGGATTCCAAATACTTCTTTTGATATTCAAGATTTTCTTCGATCTTTATGGATTCTTCTAGTTGATTTCTTAAGTTCTCGATGACCTGTTGGGATTCTTCAAAAATGTGAACACTTTTCATTTGTTTCATCAATTCTTTCTTGAGTGACTTGTTTTCTTCTCTTAGTTCATCTAAAGCACTAATCAATCCTATTTCATAATTGTCTTCCCTTTCAATTAGTTTTTATGTCTCATTTCCTTCATGGCATTCTATTTCAAGATGTCCGTGTTTTTCACAATTAAAGAAAAACAACATACCTTTGGTGATTATGTACTCTTCATATTATTAATCTGTTTGACATGGTGAACATATTTCTTCTTGATTTGTACCTGCATATTCTTTGACATTTTCTGAATGTGTGATGGGTGAAGAATATATATCATGTAACTTATCCCAAATTTCTTTGGATGATGAACATTTACCAACCTTTTCTCTTACTGAATTAGGTAATCCTTTCGAGATGAAATCCATTTCTATTTTGTTATTCTTCTTCAATTCCTTCTTGGCTGCAGTCTTTTCCCTTTTTGAACTATCATATCATGTAACGACTGACAACCAAATCTAATACCCCTTGTGCTTGTAAAAAAACTTTCATCCTTCCACTCCACATCTCATACTTTAAACCATTCTGAACATTGGACAATGATACTCCATTCTCAGAATAATCCATGATCTCCTTCCAGTGCTTAAACTATTTCTTGAAGGAACCC
This sequence comes from Picea mariana, assembly GCA_032191745.1. Classification (NCBI taxonomy): domain Eukaryota; kingdom Viridiplantae; phylum Streptophyta; class Pinopsida; order Pinales; family Pinaceae; genus Picea; species Picea mariana. The sequence goes on along the minus strand of JASDQU010736634.1, from coordinate 230,537 downwards.
ACTCTGAAACCAATTATTGTATAACTGAGAGGGGGGGTGAATTAGTAATAGAGAAATTTAATCCTTTTTAATCATATAAAGAAAGTGTTATATCAATGTATCATTATCATCCAATAATGGAAGAGTAAATAAATAATGAACAAATGAGCAATCATACACATACACAGTACACCTGTTCTTTTATGTGGAAACCCAAAGTGGGAGAAAACCACAAAATGATTTTTCTTATATGTCTTTAAGAATTATATTCATTGGAAGCACCAACTTCCTTTGTTTTCTAGCTGCAACTGGAAGGAGGCTCCAACCCCCTAGTTTCTCAGGCCACAACCTAAGGGAAGCTCCAACTCCCCAATTCTATGGCTACAACCAGAATGAGGCTACAACCACCTATGTTCTCCAGCTAAAACCGAAAGGTGGCTACAACCACTTGTCCTTTCCCTGTCCAGCCACCCAAATAGAGAAGTAGAATGATGGAACCACTGTCACACTATCAATGTGAGATATACTACTATAAACCTGTAATCAACCTATAACATCATGTACTAATAACATGTTCCAATATGTACCATACATAAACCTATACCTCAACCTGTACCATAAACAAATGCATCAAAAGTGCTTCAAACATGTACAAAAAACTTGTCACAATAACCTATCCAAAGAGATGTTAATCAACATGTACCATAAACAAGTGCATCAACCATGAACCAACCTGTAACTCAACATGTACTATCAACAAGTGCATCAACCATGCACCAAATATGTATGAATCATGCATAAAATACACATAAACTATGACTTGTCAAGATGTAACAACATAATCAGCTATACACCTCATGTATGTGCCAACTCATCAACTACTCGTCTCAACCATGTACCCAACATGTACCTCAATAAAAATCTCTCATAAATTTCATCATCCAAATCTGATTTCTAACTCTGTAATAGACCTGGTGTATATTATCACATACCTACAGACCTTCCTTAACTTTAACAACAAGAGACTAGCATTTTCATCAAGCTTTAGTTTAGTCTCATGCGACTAGTTTTGGATTAGTCAACAACCCTAAATTGTAATAATGATAACTATGTACCTATAATGAATAAAGGTATAAAAATGGTACACAATGTTCTTCAGTGTATTTTATACAATTCCTCCATATTTCACTACTTGGAACCTCTTAGAAAAGGAGTTACAACAAAAATGGCATACCTTGGTGAATTCTATCTTATTCTAGAGACTGAACGTGTAGAGTGTGTGCCACATGGAATTTTTGTTGTATGGATCTGAAAATGGTACCAAAAATACTACAAACTATACTCTAACTAATACATTTTGTCTTACTGAATTTAGATATGTTATGAATAATTTATGACTTTTTTACCAGAAACACCTATTTTAGACTAGTCTAAGGACCAGCCACAAACCCTATTGTCCACAGAGTGTAACTCCAAAAATACAACGACCCACAAGAAGAAATTTTTATCAAAACTACTTTGATATGTTTCCTCAATGGCCTCCCAATTTCACGATCTAAATCATTCTAGAAAAAACTTTATTGCAAAAATGGTGATATGACCTCAAAATAAGATACCTTAGAAAGAATCATCAAAAGAACTTATCCTCCCTTGAATTTCGACCTTCTTTACTTCACCTTCCCTCTGAAATTCAACTTATCTATCCTTTGGTTAATACCTCCGTCACTTGTAGATATTCAATATTCTCAAGTGTGATTAAAATGAGAGAACCTTGCCTCTTTTTTATACTTTCATGTAGCTTCCTCAAAGGGTTACCTTTTAACCATCTTAACCCACTTTCCTTATTTTACGGTTAACCCACTTCTAACCACTTGTCCACTTAGTAATTTCTTCATTAACTTTATTACTTAAATAATTTATTTTGTATCCACTTTGACTTATAGTACACTCATCACTTCACTTTATTATTTAAATTACCTTCTAACCATCTTAACCCACTTTCCTTATTTTAGGGCTAACCCACTTCTAACCACTTGTCCACTTAGTAATTTCTCCATTAACTTTATTATTTAAATAATTTATTTTGTATCAACTTTGACTTATGTGAGGAGTTATGTGACGTTCCACATACCACCGAAAATGGAATGGCATGTACTATCCATCCAGAATAGTATTACCTTAAAATATATTAAAACCCATACCATTATACATCAAACAAAATTGGGTCTATTACCTAAAATTTGTGCTACCGAAATTTGCTATCGGAATTTCTTCAAGGGTTGACATCAATGAAAACCAACGCAAATAATCAAAACCATACACATTTGAAACATATCCCTATTCCCCTAATCCCAGGTTTTGAAAATGAACTATTAGGATTGTAGAGAGCTGAAGAGTTACTTCTACTTTTATGCTTCCCCGATTCCAGAGGATCTCCAGTCCTCCTGAGGTCCCTTCCTCCTCTATACATATCAGTTCACTATTTTTCCATACTTTCCTTTTTATTTTTATCATGGATTCCCTATCACATTTTTTTTTCTTATAGAATTAAGAGATCTATTTTTCTTGGGATAATGTTTTTTTAAGAATTCTTTGCTTCAATGGGGCATTCAGTCCACACATGTTTCATGAAAAAATATTCATCATCAACATTTGGGTTGGGAAGTAAAGTACCTATCTAGGAGGCCCAAGACTTGGTTGGAATCTATACGCAAGGATCTTGTTTCCTCGAGTACTTGCTTATGGGGTTTTCGATCTCCTCTTTTTTCCTCCTCACTTTCCTTTTTTGGGTTTTTAAGAGGATTGGTCTTAATACCCAGGTTCCTTGAGGATGTTGTTGGATTCTCCTCACTGCTTCCTCTTTCTTTCCCTTTTTCTTAATTCTCGGTGTAATTTATGAAGTTTTCCTACTTGCATATTGTTTATTTCTAGTTCCCCATAGGATTCAATGAGAGATTCGATGTCCACCTTTGTATCCTCTTGGTCCATATTCTAGGCATCATCCTCCCCCTCTACATCCTCATGTGATCCTTTAGTGTCCTTCAACTCCTGCATTATAATTTCCCCTTTCGAGATTGGGGATATAACTGTGTTCTTCTCTATGCGGCATCGCTTCAATATCTCCTCCTATTTCCATACTCCTATATCTTTCATTTTTTTTTGGCTTTCCGAGACTGGAGCCGATCCTTTTGTATTTTTTTTCTGATATGCTTCCACTGCTAGAGATTGAAAACTATTGAAATATTTCTTGGAGGTTTCTCCCAGGGGTTTGGTGAATATTTTCCCTACCTTTCTTTTTTTGGGAATCTTGACGAATCCCTCTCCATTATTTTCCTCTTTATCTTTGTTTACCACTTGGTTTACATTTTGGGGGAAGTCTTCGAATGGATGTCCATGTTCATGGCACTTCCTGCATATAAATGGAATGTGTTCATAATATATAGTTTGGGTCCAATCATCATCATGAAAGGAGATAACTATGGATTCCAGTAGGGAACTGACCACATTCATGTAGACACATATCTTGGAATAGGACATATATTTTCTTATTTTTGACATTTTCACAAAGGATCCCAAGTTGTCCCTGATTCCCTCCAAGGTTTTAGGGTGCCAAAATTCTTGAGGTAATGAGTATAAACTGATCCAAACTGGAGTCTATGTAAAATCCTCTTTCTCATGGGAAAAACGTTCGGTCCAATATATTAGATGTAACCCTGTAGAATTAAAAAAATATGGGCCTTCATAAAAAATTTCATTCCTATCCTCAGATCATGCAAAAATTACCATAAAGAACCCTTTCAATCCCATTTTGATGTCCATGTCACTTGACTTTCCATCTTGACTTCACCTATAACACAAGAGCCTTATCCTAGGGCCAAATACCCATGAATTTTACAATAGTGCATGGTCCTTCATATGTTGAATATAGATTTAAATCAATGGAGATGTGGCTTCGTACCTATGGTTCATCGTTTTCTTTTCCAGACATCCATTCTTCATCCATTCTTCTTCTATGGGTTCTAATCCGATCTTCAATTTGGATTGTTTTATGAGGGGTGGACCACTGTCCCTCCCTAGCCTTGTGACGTCCTTTGGCATCAATTTGGACACCCCCTAACACTGCTTCCTTGAACAATTTTTTCTTTTCCATCTCTTTAGCCTCCATTACTGCTGCATCTAAGTATTTCTTTCCCGTAGTAGGCTCTGACGCCCCTAGATTTGTTTCCTCCATTGTCATCCAAATATCATTTCCTTAAAACCCTCACCTACCCTATACTCAAGACTAATCTTATTTCCCTAAACTTCCACTCCAAACCCTTTAAACCCTAACCTGCTCCACCTTCCATTGCTCCCAATATCCTAATGAAATAATAAACAATGTTGCACATGTATTTTTACAACAAAAATTTCATATAAAAATAAATTACTATTATATCCTCGATGGATCTCATCTTGGACTATGTCCTTTTCCTTGGGATGCATGTTTTCATGTGCGGGTATATCAAACCCTTTCCCATTATAACTTTCCAATTTAAAAAGATTGAAAGTTTACTACATATCGTAGGTATCTATTTATTTTCATGAGATTTTTCACACCCCTTTTTGTCTATACACCTATTACACTAAGCCCAATATATTATCCAATTTAATCTACTAATACTCATCACATTTTATCCTTCCCTTTTCTTTGGAAAACATCATGTTTTTTCTTGCTTAATCTATGTTCAAACTAGATGGAGCTTCTTACTCTGTCTTACATCTAAAATTCCTCTATTCATATTAATATGTAAATTAAAATACACCTCACAATACATATATCCTTATTACCAAGTATATATTACTAGATTTTAAGTAATAAGATGTTAAGCCCTAATATTGGCTCATTACCCCTCAATTGGGGCATATTATATTAGTAATGTTATTTTAGTGATGTCGGCTTCAGGCCATTAGTTGTAATTATACCTCCTAGTCTCCTATATATACCAAGGAGACATTTTCATTTTGAATCATCTTGTACTTGAACATTTAAGTGGGGTAAAAGGAGGTTTCCCCCTCGAAGAGGCTTATTATCTGAAATTATCTCTTTTTCAAGGCGTTGAGTACCTTTTCTGAGGATTTTCTATGCTATATTGATATTTGGTTCTTAACATATGGTATCAGAGCTCAAGGTTTTGGGGTTTCACTGCTACATCTGAGACACCTTGGGATTTTCGCTATAACTCTTTTTTTAAAACGTTTCAGAAGGAACGACTTGGAGGATATTTAGTAGACGGATCAAGGTACGTTGGGTTTAAAATTTATCTCTTGAGGCCTTATACTTTCGGAGATACAACCTGTACAAGATAAGGTTCTGGAATCATCCTGAAATGAATCATTGCAGAATTTTCACTATAAAATAATTTATGTAACGTTTCAGACCCTAAAATCCGGAGAGCATTTAGAGAAATTAGTAAGGGATTTGTGGTAAAAATTTCAGCTTCTGGTTCATCCTAAATTTTTATATACACCTTGTGTAAGATAGGGTATCTCACTAGTCCTATTGACTAGTCTCAAAAAGGTGTTCCAAGTAAAACAATCATAACATATTGTTAGAGTATCAAAATTGAGTGGGACTAGTTTCATTGGATCGTGGATAGTCTTTAGTATTTTGGGTGGGAGTTTCAAAATTTGATATCAATTATTTTGTGTGGGGCACGCTATACAAGTGAGATCTCCTAGAAAGGCCAAAAATTGGCAAGTTGTGGGGAAGTTACCATAAATTCCACTTGGCACATCCAATTTTGATCAGACCTGTGGCATTGCAGAGAAGAAATATCATAAAACTACATAAAAGAAAGTGTCATACCCAGAAGGGATGAAACTTGGGAGATACAATAAAAGACATATTGTCTAGCAGAACCACCTCAAAATCAAGGTTCAAAAGTGATACTTGGCCAACATGCCACCCAAAAAGGGAATTTCTACACCAAATAAGCCTCCAGAAAATCCTACTTGGACTCTTGATGAAGGTGAAGAAATGCATAGGGACATAAATGATTTACAAAATAAGATACTAACAAAATATGAACTACAAGAGATGATGAAGGGTTTAAAAGGGGAGATAATGGAAGTATTGAAAAATTTTGTAACAGAGAAGACACCTGAAAGTGAAAATGCATCCCGTGAAATTCATGATGAGGACACAAGGAAGGTGAATCAAGAATGGAGAAACTCCAACTTTGGNTAGGGACATAAATGATTTACAAAATAAGATACTAACAAAATATGAACTACAAGATATGATGAAGGGTTTAAAAGGGGAGATAATGGAAGTATTGAAAAATTTTGTAACAGAGAAGACACCTGAAAGTGAAAATGCATCCCGTGAAATTCATGATGAGGACACAAGGAAGGTGAATCAAGAATGGAGAAACTCCAACTTTGGTTTGAAGACCAACCATGTTCCTAAGATTGATATGAGGAAGTTTGATGGCAAGGACCCAATCACATGGATACTTCAGATGAAGCAATTATTTGATCTCCATAATGTGCCACATACACAAAAGGTATGAATTGCTTCTTTATATTTAGAATCTAATCAATTTGTATGGTATTGATGGCTTTGTTCTCGCAAATCACTCATCACTTGGACAATTTTCATGGAAGAAATGATAGCACACTATGAGGATACAAGGAGCAATACATTCTTTAGCCAATTGATAAATCTCAAGCAAAAGGGTTCAGTTACCGAGCACATTGAGAACTTCCAAAGATTGAATATAAAGGTAATCGATATTCCATATGAGCACTTGATTGATGTATTCATAGGAACATTAAAGGATAATATTCAACATGAGGTTCGCTTTTGGGAACCCAAATCATTGGAGAATGCATTTAAGGTGGCAAGAAATGTTGAAACTAAAAATATGGCTATGGCTACTAGAAGGACCAATCCTAACATCTATAGAGAGAACAATGCTCCTTATTCTAAAACACCTCAACCTACAAGGTTGACACCTCAACAATTGGAGGAAAGAAAAGCAAAAGGTTTATGCTTTAATTGTGACAGCAAGTATAGTAAGGGACATAAGTGTGGTGAGAAGAAATTATTCTACATAGATTGTGACGAGGAACAAGAACAAGAACAAGAACCATCTCAAGATGAAAACGTAGAAGCAATTTTGTCTGAAGAGTTGACTCCCACGATATCGTGTAATGCATTGGCTGGAATTAGCACTCCTCAAACCCTCAAGATCGAAGGATACATCAAAAAGAAAAAGGTAATAGTCCTAATTGATTCTCGAAGTACTCATAATTTCATTCATTATAAATCAGCGAAAGATCTCAATTGCTTTGTATATCCAGCGCCAGAGTTTCAAGTAATGATTGCAGATGGAGGAACTATCAATTGCTCAAAAAAATTCAAAAAGATCAATCTTACTATGGGGGAATATGTAATGAATAGTCCAATGATTTCTATACCCATGGGTGGTGTAGATGTTGTACTAGGAATCCAATGGTTACAATCATTAGGAACATTGGATTTTAATTTTCAAGAACTTTTCATGAAATTTTCATTGGAAGGAAAATAAATTGAGTTAAGAGGTATCACAGGGAAACCCGGTAAGGTGATAATCTCTAACGGCATGACAAAATTATTGAAAAAGGGGCATCAAAGCGTTATTTCACAACTATGCTCACTAGATGTTCAAACATCTAAGCCATCTATTCCTCAAGATCTTCAAAGGATCATTGATAAGCATTCCAAAGTATTTGAAGATATTCCCAAAGGTCATCCACCCACTCAAAATCGTGATCATGAAATTCACCTAGTTCCTGAGAGTGTTCCTCCTAACATCAGGCCATATAGATACCCTTACACCTAGAAGAGTGAAATTGAGCACATGATTGAAGAAATGTTAGAGGCTAGAATTATTAGACCTAGCCAAAGTTCTTAATCTAGTGGTAATGGTATTCAAGAAAGATAAGTCATGGCGTATGTGTCCAGATTATAGAGAGCTCAACAAGATCACTATTAAAGATAAGTTTCCAATTCCTTTCATTGATGAATTGTTAGATGAACTACATGGAGCCATCTATTTCACAAAATTGGATCTCTGTTCAAGGTATCATCAGATTAGAATGAAGGAAGAAGATATCCCAAAAACAACATTCCAAACTCATGAAGGCCATTATGAATTTTTGGTCATGCCTTTTGGCTTTACAAATGCACCTTCCACATTCCAAGGGTTGATGAATTCCATTTTCAAGCCCTTCCTTAGAAAATTTGTGTTAGTATTTTTTGATGATATACTAATCTATAGCAAGTCTTGGGAGGATCATGTGCAACATGTTGACAAGGTGCTACAACTACTAAAGAAGCAACAACTATATGCCAAACCATCCAAATGTTTTTTTGGAGTAAAAGAGGTAGATTATTTGGGTCATATTGTACCTCATGAAGGTGTCAAGGTAGACCCTAACAAGATTAAGGCCATGATGGACTGGCTGATTCCCAAAACAATGAAGAATCTTAGAGCATTTTTGGGTTTGACAGGTTACTACCGCAATTTTATTCGGAACTATGGAAGAATAGCATCACCTTTAACGACACTAACTAAGAAGAATGCATTTTCATGGACTCTAGAGGCAACTAAATATTTTGAACAACTTAAAGAGGTGATGTGTAAAGCTCCTGTCTTGACCACTCCAGACTTCACAAAAACCTTTATCGTGGAATGTGATGCCTCAGGAAATGGAATTGGTGTTGTCCTAATGCAAGAAGGAAGGCCTCTGGATTTTGAAAGTCAACCACTCAAGGGAAAGGACTTACACAAACCCATTTATGAGAAGGAAATGATGGAAATACTACATGCATTGAAGAAATGGCATCCTTACCTAATAGGTAGCCACTTCAAGGTCAAAACAGATCATAATAGTCTTAAATACTTCTTGGAACAAATACTATCTTCAGAAGAACAACAAAAATGGGTAACCAAGATATTGGGTTATGATTTTGAAATCCTCTATAAAAAGGGGAAGCAAAATGTTGTGGCAGATGCACTCTCAAGAAAGGATGAAGATGTTGAGGCCTTTCTCTGTGCTATCTCGATCATCCAACCTGATTGGATAATAGAA